>KZ309798.1:13290-52078 GCA_000376725.2 Ladona fulva
GGTACAGACACTGCGTGGACTACCTTTCGTCAGGCCCCTACCTATTGACCATCCTGGCATGGGTGACCCTACCAGGAACATAGTTCCCGCCAGTTACGCTCTCTAGGTCATAGGAACACGCAAGCCCTTCCACCACGACAAGGTTGTAGTCCAGAGAAGGGTTATCAATGTTACGTAAGTTAAAATCTCTTCCGACGACGATGATGGGATCCTTCATTTTATCTCTAATTACACGCAAGGATTTGGATAGATCTTCCAAACTGTCGAATTCATCATCGGAAGGACTGTAAAAGGAGCGAATAAGAATCGTAGATCCGTTCTTTCCTAGGACCGAACACCAGGCCATTTCGCTCGTGGTATCCACTATGAATTCTTCGCGTTGGCTCTTCAAATGGTCTTTAACTACTATAAACACTCCTCCGCCTATTCTACTCAATTTATCTCTACGGTAAATAAGATAGTCTGGAGGAAAGATCTCACCTGACGCAATTTCTTCACTCAACCAACTTTCTGCTCCAAATGTAATATCTGCGGCAATGCGTCTAGCGAGAGTAAGAAACTATGCCTACTTATTTCGAAAGCTTCTACAATTCACGACTATTATTTTAAAATCACTCTTCCCGCTTTTTACAGATCTTGTTTCACTTTTTAAATCTCCACTACCGTATATTAAATCAGAGCTACTTATCGTGTCGTGGCTAATAATTTTTTCTGTTGATTTTTCTTTTTTGCTTATATCAATATCATTGTTTTTCATTCGGTACTCTCGCAATTCATTATTCCTGTATATGTGGGTGTTTTTTTCCTAGTCTGAGCTCATTGCTATTCGATACTACATTCAAATCTATTATTTTGCCTATCTCTAACCTAAAGAAACACCCACGTGCCTAAACACCCTACTCGCTACCTTCCCCGTAGCCTCGGCCGTATAATGAACTCCGGAGCGGTTCAGGGGTACCCTACACGAGTCGAGAACATGCCGCAGTTCAACAAAGTCAATTCCCTTGTCCCGGCAGAAATTCCTTAGCCGACGGTTTAGACCAGTGATTCCCAAAGTGGGCGATGCCGCCCCCCTAAGGGCGCTGGTCTAATCTAGGGGGGCGCTAGACGAAAAAGAATTTTATCCCATTGCCAGTGATCTTTCTTTCTCAGTAGAGATTTACTGACTTTATGGCATCAATGTAACATCAAAAAATTGTCATACATAATTTGGTGGATATTTTCATCTCTGCTGTGCGTGATTTCCTTATTATCCTTCATCAGCTATGGCCACACACATTAATTTTCATATTTGGGGGGCGGTGGTATGGATCCAAGGGGGCGGTAGCATGAAAAAGTTTGGGAAACACTGGTTTAGACCCTCCACCCTACTCCAAACCGTGCGACCTCGGTCAATCCGCGGAACAATACTGCATATGGATAGCCCAATGCCAATCCCAGACGACTCCCGAAGTCGCGCTACTTCAGAGACCAGATCCTCGAAGGAATCGAAAATCTCCTCGGAGCCAATAAATAATTGAAGAGATTTTGTTAAAAAACCAAAGGAGGCCACACCACAAAACCCAGCCCAACCCAGCGGAAGCCAACCCAAACCTCAGATTAAAAATAAGGAGATATAGACCAAAAATTACAAGTACACGCCAAAATATTATAAATAATTGAAGAGATAGTTGTTTAAAAAACCAAAGGAAGCCACACCACCCAACCCAACCCAAACCCCAGATTAAAACAGAAGGCGATAGAGTCCAAAAAAAAACAGGGACTGCCCAAAATATATAACAGAAATGAAGACATTTTTAGTTTAAAAACGAAAACAAAGCAATATAACAAAAATTATCAGTGAAATGTTATTTTTCATTGTTGTTGACATTTCGTACTAACAATTATTGCAGCAATTGAGCATAAACACCGTTGTTCCATAGTTAAAACAGGTGGAAGAACGATATAAATCTTAAAAAAGTAAAAGAAACATATTGGAAGGATTTTTCCATTTTTTATCGTCCAATATGTAAGTAGAACAGCCTTCCGTTCGTAAAAATGCCGATCTTCAGCTATTTTTCCCCAGAAATCGGTGTTTACCAGCGCCAATGTGACTGAGGAACCGCACCCGAAGGTACTTAAATGGGCAATGAACGGCCTTAGTACTGTCCCACCCTAGCGCCCGTTTCACTCCGCGCGCCCGTAAGATTGTCTGAATATGGAGATATAGTATATGTTAGATGTGAAGTTAGTTAATATCGCCCTATCGGTAGTTCGCAGAAGCTTCAAAAATGGCGAAAAAAAAAAGTCGTAAAAACAGTCATTTTTGTAAGCAAATATCTCAAAAAGTATTGCTTTCAGGGTAATGAAATTTCATTTCTTAAATGCGCATTTCTTGCTCTAAAAAAAAGATATTAATCAGAAACGTACAATAATTGGTGTACGAGCTATGAATTTCTTTGCTGGTGAACCCCTTCGCAATATTTACCAAAACATTATTATATCCTTGTGATAGATATTTGAGAAAGTTTATCGAATTTCTTTCTCGATTACAAAGGAACAGAAATAATTTAAGTCTTTAGCATTACCCTTGCCTTATCGGTGTTACTTAATTCATAGTTTAAATAGTTACCCTTAGTTGAAATCTTGCATTTAGAACGGAATCTGATGATTTTTTGCAGAAATCGATAGACCCAGCTTATTTAAACGCTATAAATGCAGAGATTGATTTTCCTTTGAAAGAGTTGAACTCTTCAATAAACAATCTTGGATAATTTTGTTTTTTCACCGATATATAAGTAATAAATTCAATATCAATAATATATTTCATACCTACAAAAACATTCTAGAATCATTGCTCTTAAAGGTACAGCTGTTTTACACACCTTGCAACAACATAACCCATAACTATATTTAGTAAAGAACACTGCGTATATAGCATCCACATAGTCCAAACACGGGAATGCCTCCGGTTCTTTCTCTCCTATAGGTGACACTTGAGTCGGTTTCCTGCGTGCCTGGTATGTTTCAGTTGTGGCAAGGCGTGTTGTTTATATAACATGAAACTGACGAAAAGGAATGCTGATCACGATTAGTGTAGGTGTAGGCTATGGTTACCAAGTTATTTTGTTGTTTCTAGTTTAAAGTTCCCCTTTCGAATGTTTTCGAAGAAAAAGTATCCAACGAAAAATGGCTGGTATGTTAGGCAACCAGAAAGATAGATTTTCTATTGATGATGCTTTTGAAGAAGAAAATGACGACGCGATTAGAGTTTATGGTTCTACAACGGAGAGATCTCCGTTAAAACCGAAAAACAGGCATGTGCTTGCGGAGGATAACGTCGTTGTGCGAATTGAGGATCCAAATAAATGCTCCCGTACGATTACAAGTACGGCAAAGATGAAGCTTCCTGAAGATGTGAGTTGCGAGTTGATCATTTTATTAACACCGATTTAATACCGTGATTTCTTAAATTTTATTGATATTTTTCTGTTCCTAAGACTGCATCGAGAGATAGTGACTCTCTCATACAAGATGGGAGTTATTACACAGGAATTTTTGATCCCTCCAAATCTTGTTGGCATCATCCCAAAATTCGTGAGAATTGGAAAATGGTTCTCGCCGCTTTTGTATTGCTCATAATAGGAATAGGTAATTTCTTCTATTGACTACGCTCGTTCGCATCTTACTGGGTTAATTCGTTTATTATCTGCACTTCTTTACTTCACAGGACTTCTTGTGACCGGTGTTGCTGTAGTGTGTTTACCTCTTTCTGGAATACAAGGTTTTGTATTCTTTATTGCTGGCTTCATTTGTTTCATCCCTGGGGCGTATCACGTTGTTTACATATATTTAGCAGTGAAAGGCAAAAGAGGTTACGATTTTTATCATCTGCCCCTCTTTAATTAGAATCTTTATGATTCTTTTTGGTCAGTATCCAGAACAGAGAAGTTTAAACGGCATCATGTCCTTTTAGCAAGCAATATCTTGCTGAATGACTGTGTTCACTTTTTGCTATTATATCTAGTCAGTATGCCTTTCATTTAATTAACATGTAGGGCCAGATATTCTTTTAATTTTCAAACATCCTTAGTCTATTATTTGTACATAATGTATCTTTATCGCCCTCTTTTAGGAAAAGATTAATCGTTAGCTCGTACAGACAATTATTTAATACTATAAGACTGAATATAATGTTTAAATGTTTTACTCGTAGGAAAAGAGGTTTGCTGGTGTTCTTCTGCATGATTCTTATGCAATTATTTTTTGTAAAATTGTATCAATTTTTGTTATTTATTATTTTGACGTTATGTGCATCCATACTCTTAATTGGTATGCTTATGATTGTGTTCAGTCCTTTGTAGAATCTCCTCGTTTTGTTCCAAACAAATTTTGAAAGGTTTACATCAAATGTGACAGTAAGGCAGCGGTAAAAGTTTATACTCCTAGAAGCGTGATTTATTTTTTTTTTTTACTTTTTTGAAATTCTTTTGCTCTAAAAGATATTAAAAAGCTGTTTTCACTTCTTGTTATTATGTTTTGCTGTGTTTTATTTAGCCAAGTTTTAATCTTAGATTAAGCGAGCAGTAATAATCCTAGTTATTGATGAATGTGAATTTGGAGAGTTGGTAAGCTGTCTTTTATTGTTTCCAGTATTTAATGTACATCCTCTATACATTCCACAATTTGGTCTTTTGTAATGTGTTTATTGCCCATTTGAGAAATATGCATCCAAACTTATTCTGTGATTAAACGTTGGATCACTCATAATTGTAGAGGTGCAAAAATGTGTGAGCTTGTATGGTGTGTTGTACTGTAACCTGATACTGTTTGACTCAGTGTTTTGTGTGTGGTGCTCGTTAAGGGCGTGTTAGTATGGAGGCAGATATCTCAGTCTATGAGAAAGAAAGAGGATCTGCAAGTCCATACTTCTCTGAATGAATTTCTAAAATATCTACTTATGACTGTGAGTAGAGCTGAGGGTTTTATTATGAAAGAAAGGAGAAGCACTTATGTTGGTGCTGTTTGTAGGAGTGAGACAGAGCTCCTTTTGGCTTCATATAATTCATGTTTTCAAAGAAGGATATCTGAAGGAATACTTTTCTGTTGAAGCCCCTGTGTGTTAGACCCACACTTTCTACAGCAAGAAGTTCAGTATCATAGTCATTGTTCTGGGGAATTTTGCAGTAATATTGTAAAACAATTTGTATCCTTAAAATTATTTACCCTTTAATTATGTATTATGTTAACGTTTATAGAATCTGTAGCAATAGGAACGAAATTAATAATTTTTTAATTATTAACTTGATGACATAAGGATAGTTTCTCTAATAGGACAATGCGCTGTGTTGACTGTAATGGAAAACTTGCCTAAATCAAGCTAGCCCAACTTGATCTCCAAATGGAAAAGGAATTATCAATTATAGCATGTAATGCGTCTTCAGATCATGTTAAATTGAACCACTTAAGTGGATTGTTTTCTAGGACTGCACAGTGGCGATAACAGAAAAGTACTGAAGACAGACCTTTTGCTTAATAATTATTAGAAGAGCGATTGAGCACTGAAGTTAGAAAGGATCTTATGTATACACTTTTGACTTGGAAGTCCTAAATCTGTGTCATCACTGCATGTATGATGCAGCTATGTGATACTTAGTCCCATTGTAAGTTTTGATGAAAAACAAGTCACAACGAAAGAAGAGCATTTACTTCTCTTCTATTTCTCACTTCTGATTATTCTCAGGGTAGAAACATCTGCCTTGTTGGTTGAAATTGAGGGTTATATAAATCTATGTACATCCACATATATTTACACTAATATTTGTACAATTAAGTAACCAACTGCTTTCTCATAATGACATAGTAGACCCTAATCACTCAAAATGCTCATCTATTTTTAACTGCTCCTTGCTCCTTTTACAATGCCTGAGAAGGCATTGTAAAAATGTTATCATCTCCAGCAAATCACACATAAATCACCTTTTATTAAAGTGTGCATAAGAATAAAATTGTTTGAGTATTATGGAATTTTATTAATCTAATCAGCTGTTTATTATGGTTAATCTCTTATGTGAATCATGATAGGGATGTTACCACATCTTTTATACTCATTAAACCATTTTTAAGCTGTTTTGCTTTGAATAGCATCACATTTTCTCTGTTTTTATATTTTCTTGATTGAAATTGATCTCAAAATATATTATCTTTGGCAATATATTATCTGTGTTTATTTTTCCTCTTAGTATGTCAAACGACTCAATCAGATGGAGCTATTAATTAGTATGCCACCATCCCTTGTATGAAATATACCTTCCTTTTCACTAAAATATTGGAAGATTACAATAGCAAATGTAAACATTTTGTTACCTCATCATCATTGGTTTTCTGCCAAATGGCAGGTCCTTGGCGTAATTGGTTTTAAAATAATTTTCTTCCCAAAGCTTTAGCTTTAAATTTTGTTACCTGGACATTATTAACGAATAATAAAATCAATCTTTGAAGGTGTGGCTTAGTGGTGTGATATAATACAGTAAAAACTTTTTAAAATTCTCCCGCTTAAGATGGGGTTTTATCTTGATTCACCTAAAACAGACCACATAATAAAAATTCTACTCAAGATGCTCTGCTTATGAGAGAGCATTTTCTCTTCCCAGATGCATTGTAACCAGCTGTAGCCAATCCACATAATTTGATGGACTAAAAATTGCTTACATAATCTGTATTACTGTCCTCTGCTCTTTTCTTTTGCCTTGTTTGTAGAAGGCTTTCTTTCTTTTGACTCTGATTTGCAATGACTAAATCTGTAAGGAGAAATTGAAGAAATGTCAAACAATTTCCATCCCATGGCCGTAGCCAACGCTCCCTCTGACTGAGATCTTCCCTGTCTGTGTGGTCTCAGATTAAAAAGTTGTTTGGTGTTCAGTGCCTCTCACCACTGCTGCTAAAAAAATAGTTTCTTCCCCAGTCTGGTAAAAAAGCTACGTTGCGGAGTGTAATTGAAGAAACGAAGGTACACTTTTGTTTCAAAAGCTGACAATTCTTCAAAAATATGAGAAGGCGACTGACATTACATAACAGCAGTTGTCAGACTCCAGATGTCAGCTGTGACAAATAAACCAAACTGAAGGATATTCCTTTTAAGGTATAAAGCACTTGACTGAAGAGCCAACATTTCTTTTCTTTGTCAGCATGCATGAAACTGAAGGAAAAAGAGCTGTGAAATCTTATTATATTGTTTACCAAGGCATAAGAAAAGAAATATTCTCATACCCCAATTATAATGCTATCCTGCTTATATATAATTATAATACAAATCTCTTTAGCAAAAATCTTACTTTCTCGTAATTCATTAACTAACGTCTTGAACTATTTCAATGACTTGTCCTTAATTCTCATCTTAAGAATTAAATATTGACAGGGCTTACATTATTCTGGCACCCAAGCGAAGAAAAGACAATTGAAGTATTTCATTTATGGATTTGGTAATTATATTTTATTGTTCTTTTCTCATCAGCTTAATCATAGTAAATTCTTAGAGCCTCATTTTATTATTATGTTTTCTGAGATTTATTACCACTTATCTGTTTTTAACATAATATCATGCGCTGCCATAAAAATGCTGGTTCATATCTTACTGTGCAATTCTGTAGGATTAAGAAAAAATTTTATACCTGCATACTAATATTGGTAGAGAAGTTAATCAATTTAATTTTATAATACAACTTGAGACTTTTAAATGCAAGAAGAGATAAAGAAACAACTGATCAGCAGTTAAGAAACTAGAGACACTTGCCCTACTGTACTTTTGCAAGACCTTTCTCCAAATATTAAATAATACAGGCTTGCAATAATTACTATGAATAATAAACTAAAATATACTTCCTTTGTTCAGCATAATGCCTTCACTCTTCAACTACCACATGTTTGCAACCACCTTACTGAGCCACAGATGCTGGGTGCACCTTTCCTCTGGAACCTTAAGTTGGTGATCCACTATAACTGAATACACAACTAACATGTCAGGTGTATTCTTGAGATTGATCCCAATGCACAGAAAGTAAAGTGAACGACATCCCCTGTGAGCGATCTTGAGTGACTGACCCCTCAGGAGTAGAATTTGTAGTTGCCTGACTATCTAAACACCAACGTTTAGTATTTTCTTTCGTCAGAGTACTTATTTTTAAATTTCTTGAAACAATTAAAACCTGGGAACTACACATGAGAATTTCCAATATCATAGTCCACATGCATGAAATGCTAATTTAGGTCAAATATAGTGAGAGTTAACAGAGGAATGTATGTGAATACCTATGCAAACATTTTAGTGTTTAACTATACTAAAATGGGAGCAATCTCTGTTACACCCAAGTTTCAGATATTTCACCAATACTCCATCTGCTCCTGTTTTTCCATTCTTCATAGTTTTGATCACCTCTGTTATTTCTTCTTGGAGAATAGAAAGTGAATTCTGTCTTTCTTCTTGGTTCTCCTCTTCCACATTTTCTGTCTTCTTGTAAAGGTTGCTAAAGTCTGGCCTTCTTCATGCTTTTTTAGTTCTCTATAGCCTCTAGCACAACTTCATCATTTGCCAATTCTGTTGTGGAACTTTTTACCCTTTCATGTTTTTCTTGGTGCACTTGCCACTACTTCAGCTGCTGCTTTCATGACTTTGGCTTCCAGTTCTTCTTCTTGGTACAGGAGTACAAGGAAGGAAAGGTAAGTACAGGAAATCCATTTCTACATTAAACAAGAAAGAGTTCCAACTGGAACTCTTTCTTGTTTTCTCCTCCTGACCCGTCACAGCAAGTAGATATCGCCAGGGCGAAAATGTAAGAAGACACCGTGAGAAATTATATGGCCAACTGCAAGAGCAGGCAAAATCAGTGACACATATGAGATGTGGAGAGGGAGAGTTTGGCATGCCTTCTTCAGGGAGTCTCTTCTCGCGCAAGCTGTTTCTTCCCTTAATTCTAGCGATTAGACATCATTGTCTCGTTTCAGGGCTTGTTTTCTGATTACAGAATAGGGAAAGACATTGGCATGAATGGAAATCCATTTCTATAATAATCAAATATCTGATATGAAGAAAATCAGAATATTCATTACTTGAAATAGCATATTCAAATAAATTACGTAATTTCATTATTTCTTTTCCTCTTCTACTCACAGTCATCAGTATGAATCTTCGGCCAAGTTATTAAAAATAGCTAATTAAAATCATTCAAGAGATCGTTTCTTTTCCTTCTTTTATTCGGAAAGTAATTGCATTTTCATGTGCATTAAAATGGTCTGTTGTCCTTATTACTAAGTATTATACTTTCACCCATTCTCCAAACAATGGTATATCCAATAAGAATTATTCAAGCAAGTAAATTTCTTGTTAGTACAATAAATCAATCCATTACTGTTGATTGCTGAAACATTTACCTTCTGGAAGACTTCGGAAAGCAATAAAGCCTATCCTAAGATGTCATTATTTAATCCGATATAAAAAAATTGTTCTCGAAGTACGAAATTTACTTCGTTCCTTAATTCCAAGGCAAATGAGACTGATATGACTTCCAACCTACGTCTATGGTTCTGGAATAGCAGACTACCCAATGAAGTACAAATATTCTCACAAATGGAAGCATTACAATAGTATCACCTTGGCAATTTCTTATTGTAACATTTAATTTTAAATGTTGAACGAAAGAACTTTATTTATATTCTGTATTTTACAGAAATTGAAAAGGCTCTAAATAAATAAACTTATTCATACGCCCAATAAATTTTATGAAATTTCCTCTAATCTCATCCAAATATGATTGTAATTAGTCCATCATAGATCAGCAACAATCACAACCTTCAGAGTTCCTTTGCTTCGATTGCTTTTAAATAATTTGCACAGTATAGAAATAATGCTGAGGTATCGTAAAAATGTATGTTTGTAAGAAAATTTATCAAAATTATGTCAATTATTGATTGCAAATAGAGCGTGGCAGAACGGAAAGTGCTGCATGCAAGATTTCCCTGCGACTAATCTACGTTGTCCTTATTCTATGGATTTAGGCCTTTAAAACCAATAAGCTTTCCCACCACCAATTTAGCCCTCCTTTTTACCCACACCATTTACGTGAGGGGAAGGTTTTCAGCCTCGACAGCAGACAAATGCTGGAACAAACTGAACAGAAATCTCGTCGCAAATTCAGATTGAAGAAAAGAGTTGTCTTAAGATCGTTCAAATTCATGTTATCGTTAGAATATATAGCTTTCTATAATATATAGCCTGCTGTAAACATTTCTGCCATAGTGGCCACAGGTTCAATGCTAGGATGCAAATTTTTTTCGGGTCACTTACTGAAAAGCAAAATTTCTAAAATTCGCCATATGAATAGTATTTCTGATTGTATTTCATATCTGAGCCTAAAAATTCCTAAACTGATCCTTGGTACGACATCAGGGCAGATGAAACATTACTCCATTAGAAATGTACAGGAAACTTGGATAATATTTTGAGCTACTTCCTGATGTGATTTTGCCATAAACGCTGAGAGATGATTACTAGAGAAATTTCTGCATCTGTGAGCGTTTGCATTACACTTGCTTCTCTATCGTAGCACTTTTTAACAAAACGTATTGCCTTACGCTGCATTTTCTCAAGTTCGTTTCATCCGCTGGGTCCCATATACTCGCCGCATATTCCAGATGGGGTCTAACTAACGTGAAATAGCATCGCTCTCTAACTTTTTCATCGCATCTACCTACAATACGCTTTATAAAACCGAGCTTTTTAGTTGCTTTGCCACATATTTTTCGAATGTGTATGCTCCAGTTTAAGTTTTTGGTAAGGGTGATTCCAAGATATTCTACTGAGTCGACTACATTTAAATCCGTTCCACTGATTTTATACAGGTGGTTCTGACGCAATTGTTTCCTTTCGAAGAAATTTACTACACAGCATTTATCTACATTAAGATCTAGTTGCCATTTTTCGCACCACATTTGTAAATGAGCTAAGTCATTTGAGAGTAAAGCACTATCTTCGTCACTTGATATTTCTCTATATATTACCGAATCATCCGCAAATATCCTCACATTGCTATCGATCTTGTCGCTTAGGTCATTGATATAAATGAGGAAGAGTAAAGGTCCGATTACGCTGCCTTGGGGTACGCCTGAAGTGACTCTGACTTTATCCAAACTAACGCTATCAAGTACCACTTGCTGTTCTCTCTCGTGTAGAAAATTCTTGATCCATTCAATTATTTCCTTGTTGATACCTGCTAATTTTAGTTTGTAAATTAATTTGTAGTGGGGGACCCTGTCGAAAGCTTTCTTGAAGTCATAGAAAATAGCATCCACTTGCTTTTTACTTTCGGCAGACTTTAAGATATCATGGACGAATAGAGCTAGTTGAGTTTTGCATGATCGGTTCTTTCTAAATCCGTGTTGGTTCTTACTGAGGAAATGATTGCTATCTAAGAACTACATAAGTGAGCTAACAACGACGTGCTCCATTACTTTTCCGGAGAGTGAAGTTAATGAGATAGGCCTATAATTTCCCGGGTTCTCCCTCAATCCACTTTTATAATTGGTTCGATGCTAGGATGGAGCAAATTTTACTCTGGGTGGCTTTTTAAACTTTTTTCAGGACACATTTTGAAAATAAAAATTGCTAGTTTTCTCGATTTCAGGTTTGATGCCAGGGCAAGTTAATTTTTACTCCATAAGAGGAAATTTGGATAATATCTTGAGCTACTTCCAATTTCGATTTTCCTTAATACTTGAATGTTAGTTAGTCGAGCAGAATCTAATCCATAATAAGATAGGCCATCTACTGCAAATACATGTAAATGGCCTTTGGCAGAGAGTGTATTAATATCTTTCCTGATGATCCTATATAGTACTTCCCAATATGTTGTCATTTTGATATCGATCGGATAGTGTTAGATTTGTAAGGCACAGTAAATGCCAGTTGCATATGGTAGGGGGTGAAGGAATACCTTACCTAATATACCCTACATAGTATTCCCCAATTAGGTTTTCTCTTGAGACCCAAGGGATAGATTTAGATTTGTTCTACACTGTAAACTTCCGGTAGTGTATAGCTGGCGGTACATTTATTCTGTATCTAATCTATTCAATATTATATTTTCCAAAATGATATTGCCTTGAAACTCAAGCGATAGATCCGTAATTTGCCGCAAATGCCAGTGGGGGTGTATGAATGTCTTACCTTATATACCCTATTTGGGACTTTTCAATTCTGTGTTACCTTCAAACCCAAAACATGGATTTAGAATTGTAATTATTTGCAAGCAGCCACTGGTGTAAGGCAGGGGATGTGTTGATGCCTTACCTAATCTGTACTATATTAAGCTTGCAGTATGCAAGCAACTTTTACTCACATCCTGTAAGATTACATCGGAAAGTAGGCTTGTTAGAAATTCACTGGGAATAAATTAGCAATATAACTTATTACAGAAATATTTATGTAATGAAAAATGCATGTTACATTTTAACACTACTTTATTACCAATGTAATAATTTTGTGGAAAAATAATTCTACCGTAACAAAACATATCAAGTGATATTTGGTGGAACATATCCACAATTTATTTAAGATTGTTACAAATCTAGACTTAGTCCACAATAAAGAAAAACATAATTCAACTGCTTTCAAGGTCATAACCTCATCATCTCGTAATACTGAGCTGGTAGGAGACAATATTGTATTAGTAGTAGTATTGCTAAAAGTGCTTCGACTGCTTTGGTCATTTTGCACATAGGCCCTCACCAGGAATCGAACCCAGGACTGAGGAGACAGTATTTAAAGGAAAGGAAACAGAAAAATGGGGAGGGTTTGAAAGAAGCAAAGGGAGGGAGAGAAAAGTAGGCTTCAGACTGTGGCCAACAAATTTCAAAGGTTCAGGTTATTGAGGGGAAGAGGGGGTGGTAAATGGGGAAGCAGAGACATTAGTAGCCGTGATGGATTCTGTGAAAAAAGATATTCGTTTGCTAGGTTCATAGAAAAGCCACGGTGATGGTAGA
This sequence comes from Ladona fulva, assembly GCA_000376725.2. Taxonomy (NCBI): domain Eukaryota; kingdom Metazoa; phylum Arthropoda; class Insecta; order Odonata; family Libellulidae; genus Ladona; species Ladona fulva. The sequence goes on from KZ309798.1 coordinate 26,302, forward strand.
TATGTTATTCTTCCAACAGGTTTTCTCTCTTTGTGTCCCAGATGGAGGATTAGTGGGGCAAAGGAAGCAATGTAATTATTATCAATTATGTGAGAGGAGAAATGCGAGTTTCCAGAATTCTTAAGGAAAGAAGTCTTATGCTTTTCAGCACATTTGTGACAATTACGTCCCGTCCAATATAGGACATATTACAGTTATTACAATCAAGTCTATAAATCCCAGACATGTTTAATTTTTCAAGTTGATCTTTACCATTGCATAGAAAAGAGCTGAGATTATTGGTATAATTAAAAGTAGGGTAACTGTAATATTTCCTATATTGGACAGACAGGCCATAATTTTCAAAATCATGCTGAATAATACCCCAAACTTCTTTCTGAACAGACAACAATAATTTTCAGTGATTTTTACAGAAATTCTCCCTCCCCATTGTCCAACAGAAGTGGCCAGGCAACCATTACCTAAAACTGTTCACCAGGGTTTCCTAAAGTATGTTCCACAGAAACTTACGAAGAATGATAATTCTTGTATGAATTTCAGTTTTTGGATTAAGAAAAAGTAACCTAGGTGTTCCACTGATATCATAGAATTGATAAAGTGTACTGCCGGAGGAAAAGTTTGGGAAACTCTGCTGTAGACAAAGGAACTCTTAGCTTTTTGATTGACATAAGTGATTATTTGGGTACAAGTGAAAGTTGTCTTTTCAATTCTGTGAGCAAAACTGGTGATATTGAATGCCCTCTAAGCAGCCCAATAGTTTTTGCAAACGGTGCACTATCAATTTTTCAAACATCTACCATTTCTTGAAAATTTTGAAAAGCATTTCCCTCCTAGGCAAGCATGGGGCAGCTCCATTATGTATGAGCCTTAAGTAATTTTCTTTCCACCATTGAAAAATACAACAAATTATTGATTGGAGGATATGTTCCCAGAAATAGGTATTTAGGGGCCTAGGTTATGTCAAGGCAGTTTGGGAGCCCCCCTGTCACAAAATGTCTCATGGTGTATCACATCCTATGTGACACAAGTCCCCTTACCTGTCACATCATTTAAGAACAGCCACTTTGGTTCTTTCTCAGTGACGAGGTCTGTGATAGTGTGTAAGGGCTCATATCTAATAACAATAATTATAAATTCCATTGTAATTATTAAGAATTCCCAAAAAATGACACACTTGAGAATCATAACATCACAAGCCCTTACCAGAAAGTACTCGATTAAGTTCAATAAGCAAATAAGGGAGAATGTGATCCAAAACTTTCCAACCCTTCCATGTGGCTCTGATGCAACCAGAAGTTGATGTCAGATACCCATTCTGAAACAGCCACTTGGTAGTAGGTGACTCAGAAAAATGTTCGCATAGAGCAGTGATACCTTGGGGATAAAGATCCTTCCAGATTCTGTTGGTCACACCCTCAGCAGTACGAAGACCAGTGCTTAGGACTTCTTCAAGGACTTCTCTGAAAGTATTGACTCACATTTACTTATCTACAGAAATGTTTGTAACAATGGGAAATTTACCTCATAGCAGAACATATTAGAGCACGCAAATAGTGAAGCAAGGAACACATGCTCTACGTTAGAGAAAGAATTGAAAGAGAGATAGTCTGATGTAGCTGGCACTCAAAAATATATCTCTAACTTGCTAGGCTAACCAATAGAGCTATAAAGGCAGAGCAGTCTTTTTGATTGTGGAACTGTAGATGTGAATGGCAGACAAAGAAAGTTCTGCTTTGAGGGCAAAAATTCCCAATTTGCCATCTTAGATGGATCCTCCATGGCACACCAAATAAGCTCTAAATAGAAGGAGAGATTATTCAGCCATGGAGGTTCAATTGGTTTTGCCTGCTAAGTGGGAGATCCAAGTTCCTATGCATATTGCACTTTCTTACTTTCAATTCTTTTCTCTGGAAAATGTTTTAATAGATATTTAAGATTACATTAACATTTCCACACAAAAATAAAAGGAGAATTCAACAACAGCTTCTGAATTATGGACTTTAAAGAGAGAGAAGACATCATCTGAAGTTCTACAAGATTTTTTGAGAAAAAGAACCTTACTAATTGCATGGTTCCTCTACATACTGTGCAATCCAACATAAAATGCATCAACGCATTCTTCACAGGAAAAGAAACAGGTTCAGATAATTGTGTGAGTAATAGTGGGCCGACAAGCAATTTCCATGAATCTCAAATTTTTAAATGATAATCTTTTATAAAATGAGCAGCAAATCGAGAAATTTATGTAGAAATCACTTGCTCCTTAAAACATAGTAAAATGAAAGTTTACTATTTATATTAACTTAAATTAATTAATCCTTTAAGGCAAATATAATATGGTAAGAAATACTACAACAAACACTGCAGTTACAAGGCTTGTATGTACATTTCTTCACAGATTTCCTAATATCGTTTAACTTTTGTAGGTAATTAGGTTTGCTTAACTGGAGGAATAAATAACATTTAAAGAAAATATTAAATTTTCTCAACTGTGATCATACACACTATTTACCTTAAATATTTCTTATTTGAATATCATGGATCCTAGTAAACTTAAATTAAGTAATGCAAATACTTTCTGTTAGACTTAAAAAATGGCAAAGGTAGGAACAAAAAATCATCGAATATTTTCACAGAGCAAAGTAATGATACAGAAAAAGTCCATACTTATTCTTAAATACTTTCTTTCAGTTCTGAATTTTTTTTTGAGATTACCAAAAAATGATGCTGATTTTCAAATACATCCCTTCTTTTTGAAGGGAACCAATCCTCACCAAACTGTAAGGTAATGAATTAATAAAATTTTCTTAAATCAACAGGCATATTTTAAATACCACGCCTATTTGAATGAAAATAACAAATGTTTATAAGCAAAATGATAGAACTTTTAGCACAAATACACTGTTTCCTGGCTTTTTCTCTTCAATACCTTTTTGTTTGTTTTCTCATTAAACGTGTTCCATGTCCCACAGCTTGAACTTCTTTCATCCAAGGTACAGGTTCTAGTGTTTGAATCCTTGCCTCTCTCATTCCTCTTGGCTGTCAAGAAGGATAGAGCCAGCTCATTTCCTAGGTATTATCATTTTTAAATACTTTTAATTCTCAGTACATCACAATCTAAGCATATTTGATACCATAATATGCAATGGAGATACACATGTAATTTATATAAGAATAAAGCTTTCCTATTCCAAAAAATGTAACGAAAATCCGATTAATTAATTAAAACGGGTATATATGACCAGAATATCAAAAGAATTAGAAGAGGGGATTGTCGCTGTTTGCAGCCTCGTCTATTTCGGGGAAAAGAACACATACAAGAAAATACTACTCTTATTCAAATACTTCATGGAGATGCTGTTTTTGTTGGCGCTTTGAAATACTCACCTCATACAATGTTTTTGGAACAAATCTGCTATGAGCACCAGGGCCGATTCCGATGTATTGTTTTCCAAACCAATATGCTTGGTTATGAATGGAACACGCTTCTGTAGATCGAGAAAAATTGGAAATTTCGTACTGATGAAAACCGGAGGACCGAAGCTTGAAAGATGCAAGATTGAACATATCACTGATGACATTTTCATCTGGGATAGATATTAGACCTTGTTCGTACATTTTAAACAACTTCGTTCCTCTTTCTAAAGTTAACTGATAAACGGATACGTGATCATCTAATAATGGAATTAACATTTCTAACGTTTCATTCCAACATTCTAGAGATTGGTTTGGTAAGCCAAATAGAATATCCACGGACGTACGATTAGGAAATAAAATTATTGCTTCTCTTAAGGTCCCAAGCGCATCTTCAACAGAATGATCCCTCCCCAGTTCCTGTAAACTTCGGTCACTGAGAGCCTACTTAGAAAAGTACAAAAGAGATTGTTCATCAGAATATGAAAGATGATTGATTTCCCACGGTTACATATTTTTTATTTCTTACTTGAACGCCAACTGAAACCCTGTTTATGCCGACGTTTTTATAATCTTCCAACCGATGGGGACATTTCTTGAAAGGATTTACTTCCATGGTAATTTCAGTTTCGTTGGATACATTAGCATGGTTGAGAATCGTGCGGAGTACAGCCTTCGAAGAGAATAATATTGATTAATGGTCTATCATACAGAGATAATACATAAAATGAAGTTGCCTTACTTGGATGGTTTCTGGTTCAGCTAAATTTGGAGTTCCTCCTCCAAAAAACACTGAGATGACATTTTTAATTCCTGATTCTATCAGTAAGTATTCAGTTTCTTTCACCAAACAATTCCTCATCATAACATTATTAACATTCTTTTCTATGTATTTGTTAAAGTTACAGAAATAACAACGCTTACTGCAGAATGGCCAATGAATATAGATCGATGCTTCATTCAAATAATTTTCTGAGTATTGAGAATCAAACAGAGCCGATTTCTCACTTTGGGGAATGACCACCGACATTGTTCTTTTACTTAAGGCACTTAAGGAGTGTGTGTAATTCGCTCCTATTTTAAGTACACTTAAGCGAGATGACATGTTCACATACGCTTCTTAATGAAAAAATCTACCTCGACCAATCGAAGTTTACAACACAGATAAACGCTTGCTCAAAAATATAATGGACAAAATCAACCGCGTTTTCATCCCTGTTGTCCGTGGTTCTCATACCTTTTACACATCGATAGTCGTTTGTCAACCTTACGTTACGATGTCGCGTTTCGTAGGGAGCGGTAGAGTGAGATCTCTCGAATTGCTCGGAAACAATAACTTAAAAGTATCATAGAGGGGAAGTTATTACTGTGTAGCTACCTTTCCATCTATGCAAAGTTGTTAGAATTTGCTGTTCCACGCCATTGCTAAAGAGATGTCGACGCTTAATATTGGTTTGCCGCGTAAATCAGTTTTTTATTTTTGTTTTGACTTAGCATAATATCAATGTTTGCTGTGGTGTCTTGGACTATTACTGGTATCCTCGCATTTTAAAGAATGTGTAAGTGAAAGAAGATTTTTATTTTATTTAAATATTTTTCCGTAATTTTTTATTTTGTAATTCTGTTAGTTACTTAAATAGTAACATACACTAGTTAATGGTATGTGAAAAAGCAATGGGATTGGATTTTGATATTTACGAGTTTTGTAAGAAGCTGAGGCAATGCAAGCCACCTTACGATTGCCCAATTAAATCTTGTGACAAAGTATATAAAAGTGTTTGTGGTCTTCAGTACCATCTAAATAATCATAATCATGAAGGAGAACAATCCACCTCTCCTTCTAATCCAGGTAACTTCCTCACTCTGGTGTTACTCCTTAGGTGGTCGGTAGAGTTTCCTGGCTTAAGATTTGGTAACAAATCGTAGGTACGTAATGGTTTTGAGCATTTTATGTAACTTTTGAACGAATTCCAGCTCCTGCAAGGAAGAAAAGTAAATCTCACCGGTCAGATGGTGCTCACCGGCCTAAATTCTCTGCTTCAAACGAGTCTTCAGATCCTCCGGCTCGTGAAGGTCTTACCTACGCTGAGGCGCAGAAGATGGTGGAAATAGATGTTGGAGGACGAATCCAGAGAGTAAACATCTGTGATAATTTGGAGATCATGTCCAAGGTGTTTGATTATATTCTTTATGATGTCATTACATATTCACCTATTTTACATTATTAAGTAGTAAGCAGTTAGAAGAGTTGATCAACTGTGATAACTTTTTTCAGCTTAACAAACAATTGATATTCACAGTGTATTTTGTTCTGTTACCTATCATTTATAAACTTATCCTTACTATTTTTAAGTATAAATATCCTTATATAATTTGAGTGATCGTACTATAATTTTCAATATTGGGTGTTTATTGTTCTGGATTCATCCATTAATTTCTTATAATAGAAATAGAAAATGTTCTCTAATACAATATGGTGACAATGTCCTTTAATATCCATTTATGATGACCGAAAAATCACAACCATTATGTAAGAGTGATTTGTTGCGATATTTGTTTGAGGGCCTGTCATAATTAATAGATAGTCAACAAAAAATAAAAGTTAGACATATTTTACTCTTTCATTGTTAATTGGAATAGGAAAGTAAAAATCCCAGTCTCTTGCTATGACTTCTTGATGAGGATTATGTAAAATGAACTTGTCCATATTTAACTGGAGTTGAGTTATAGAAACCTCTGGGATTGACCACAAACATGATATTAATGTATAGAGATTATCTTGTTACCTTAGATAATTGATTAAGAAGGATTTTACTTCAACCTCATTAGTTAAATAAGTAAATCCGATTAACCATACTTTCACTACTACATCATTGCTAAGTTAAAAACTAACTTTGATTTGACATTACCTCAAGAAGTTAAACTACGAATTAAGGGAAATTCATTCATTCATTAAGAGAATTCATTCTACAAATTGGTAAAACTAAATAAAATAAAATGCTCAAATATAGTTTAAAGCATATTGGCCTTTTCCCATCACTTCAGTCATGGAAATAAGCTGATGATTAAGGTGTGATTATTAGTAAAGATAATGAATTTTGACAAATATAGATTGCATGTTATGTAAAATTGGAAGATATGCTTTCATATTGGTAAGTCTCCTGTCACTTAAATTTGTTTCCTACCAGTTGTGAGCTTCCAATTAGTCTTCAAGCTTGTTTTATTCTTTTAGCAGTGTTTTATAATTTCTTTTTGCTATTCCCTTTAATCAGCATTAATTATTTCCTCACATACTCATACATAAATGTTCTACCTTTCAGTTTTTTCATATAACATATCCCTATTCAGTTCCATTTCTTTTTTTTCTTTGTAATTTATCCCTTCCTTTTTATCGTCTAAGGTTTTTCTCTGTCCTTACCTTTGTTTTATCCCTCTATTCATGATCCTTATAATAATTTTTTTTCATGACATATTAAAATAATCGTACACTTGTCCTGACTCTCAATTGCATTGTTGTTTTCTAAGGAATCAGGATCATCTTAGTAAAGTCCTTGGGTCACTTTTCTTCATAAAATTTCCTACATAAATTGTAGAAATGATTCCTACCCTTTTCCCCCAGGTTTATAAAGAAATCAACTGGGATCTCGTCCACTCTCATTGCTTTACTCCCTCTCATATTATACAGTGGTCTATCAATTTCACTATTGAATATCCCAGGTCAAACAGCATCTTCCATCTTTTGTTCACTTTCTAACACTATGTTGGTAGTAGACATCAGAATCTGGTTACCATGTTGACTTGTATCCTCTGAGTGCCTCCTGGCCTGGGCTTATGTTATAACATGGTCTCAGAGCATAGTGAACAGTAAGTGGGAAATGGGTTAGTTTAAATAAGTAAAAGAGGCTCTTTCATTCAAATAGTTCATTGGATGGGTCATAATGATTCTTAGAGACTCAAATTGAAAAGCTTCAACCCATCTTTAATCTGCTTATCTGTTAGGTCTTGCAACTGACTCACCTCTTAAGGAGGATAAACAGAGAGGAAATGAGCTATAAGGAAAGGCATCAAAAGTTAACAATGGCTCTTGTGCAAATTGGTTTGTTTGTGCTTTTTAAAATCTCTGTTTTGTGTGTGAATGTGCTTGGATACAATGATTAAAGAAGAAGATTTTAGTCTGAAAAAATTAAGTTCATGCCCTGTATTGCTTTTGAGGATCTTTAATGTTTTTTGAGAAAATAAGTTGCCGAGAAGGTAGTTTTAAAGAATTTTACAATATTGAGTACCTTATACCAGTTAAAGGAATATAAGTGAGGTGTAGGCAGTAGTAACTAAAAATTAAAAGTACAAAATGTAGATAGAGATAATAAATAATAATGAAACTAAAAGTTACAATTATTATACGTATAATTTTTAAATTATATATATTTTTATTCATAACCACACAAATCATTTTTCATATTGCTGAATGAGCAGAAACAGTTTTCTTCTACTTCATTAGTTGGCAAATTTTAATGAAAATAACTTAATAAATATGTTTGTTGTTCACCCTCAGTAGGAAAATTCAAGTGAGCGTATAATGTGATTCTCTCCCTCCCTGATTAACTCAGGACACTAGTCAATAGGAAAATAGTTTTGCTTAGAATGATTTACAACAAAATAGACAAGGGATATAGGTTTGATGCACATAACCATCTACAAAGCAGGCAGCAAGGTATAGATTTAGATCAGTTGTTACAATTGCAATCTTCTGAAATTTTTATTTACCTATCTCCCATGCAAAGAAAGAAGTTGGTAATTACTAATAATATAAATGCATCCTAAGTCATGCATTTTTCAATAATTTGTATTTCCAGTAATTCCTAGAGTTTTTTCATGTGTTCTAAGACATGTTTCATGTGTAAGTTCTGGATTCATGTTAATTTCATGAGATTTATACATTTTGGTTTCTTGTGTGAAAATCTCTCATGTATCAGTTACGTAACAAAAATTTTCCTAGAATCCTTTAGTTTTTTGTTATACATTTTTCTTCGTTGTTTTATGTTGAAAAGTTTTTAATCACAGAATGAGGCCTAGGTTATAATGGAAATGTAAATTTTAATTGTTTTATTTGTTACGTCTGGTAATACTTTACTTAATCTCTTAGGATGAATATGAGAAATACATACATGCTGGAATGACAGATGGTATGAGGATGGACTCGAGTCTAAAGATGCCATGTTTGGGACCATCTAGGGACTCTTTGGCATCAATTGGTAGCATTATGGTGGGAGCATCAAAATTGTCATCTGTTGGTGATGACAGAGGAGGGAAATTACCTGAACCCAGCTTCCGCTGCATAGAAAACTATGATATCCCAGATGCCCCAGAGAAACCCAATTCTTACATAAGGTAATATTTTAATCCATGTTTATCACCCATTCTATGTTTAAAATATTCTACTATTTTTAAACATTATTATTGCTATACTAACAGGTAGGTGATATTTCTCTTGTACACCATCCAGGGTTCGATTACCTTTTTCATTTTTGTACATTTAGGATATTATTCCTAATAGAGTATGAAACGCTAGATCAACTTACTAGAAACAAAAATTATCTTGTTATATTCGAATAAAAATTGGCAAAAGAAAATTATATACGTTTTGTATGGCTATAACTCTGCTTTGTATTTAAGCAAAATTAACTCGAAAAATATGATTCTGTCTCAATATTCATATAAATGTAACTGACATGGTCAGGCATCACCAAATTAAAAATTTATTTTCTTTTCGTTATTTGGAAATGAAACTTGGCAGAGAATGTCACTCACAATACCTATTCTGTCACTTCCCATGCCTATTATTTCTTCTGAAATCACTGCCTTGATTTCAGAAGAAATATTGGAACCTTTTACCTCCTCTAAAAGACCTTTCACTTGTTTACCCCACAGTAGTAAAGGTTAATGTTTTAGTAGTAGTAGAGTAGCAGCAATTTTGAGGCTTCAAAAGTAATCTCATAGTAGGCGCAAAACAGAGGTAAGCTAAATTATGTGATAAGATAAAAGAAAATAAATTGAAGCTCTGTAAAATGACCAATAAATTAGGCAAAGATTATTTAACTCACAAGGGCTTGCTTCATTTATATCACAAAAGTCAACACTATAAACTGTGATATAATATAAAATGTCAATGAAGATCAATAAAGATCTAAGATGAACTTGGAAAATGAAATCTGCCAGTGGCTCTGTCATGAATGATTGAATACATAGAAGATTTTATCTATGTTTTGAGGCTTGCGAATCCTCCTCTCTATCTTTCAATTTTACATTTCAAGGTCATATTTAAACTACCCATGTTTTTCCCCATTAGTATACATGTCCATTTATTGACATACTATCCCATTTCTAGGTTTGTCTGAAGAAGAATGCAAATATTATGTGTTACTATAACACAGTCAATCTTTGTCAGTGTGATTAAGAAAAACAATAAGTGGCATTTCGTGATCTTTTACTATGAAAGAGCAAAACACACAATAATATAAAGATGCAAAATATAAGGCCTTTCTGTATGTAGACGAATGGACTGCATTATATCTTCAATAGGCCACCTCTGCATTCTTTGAAGGAATGTGTTCAGAACCCTCGAAAAAGATCCTACTTAATTCATTTCTTTTACCACATTTAGTTTGAAGATAGGAAATTGAGGAAGTGGTGAAAAGACTTTCCATCTGCTTACTGTAGAATGCGTTATATGTCTTGCTCACTTTACAGGATTACAGAACTTATATACTTGAAAATTGTCTGTATTCAATGATGAAGGATAAAGCTAAAATTTTGTCCAAGTAGATTTTGGTATCACTCCCTGTCAAGTGTCACTGTAGCAAAATTGATCATTAAAAATATATTTTCTAATCTTTTTCTCTGATATGGTTTGCATAATCTAAGCAGAGAAGTGTTTTGGGCATAGCTACATCTTTCAAGTGGTGAAAACAGAAATATCAATATGTATGCCATCATGGTGATTTAAATGCAGTCTGCAAACAGATTTTCAGGCGAGGTATCCCTTTAAACTACAATTATTAGTGATTTATTTTGCTGATAGGTTTATTGAGCGTTCACCAGATGAGTTGGATGCAGAAGTTGAATATGACATGGATGAAGAGGATGTTGCTTGGCTAAACATTATCAATGGACAGAGAGAAGCTAACTCACTTCCTCCCGTTTCCATGGAAACATTTGAGCTTCTGATGGATAGATTTGAGAAGGAGTCTTACTTTGAAGTGGTAAGTTAGAACATTCTTTCTTTAATGAATGTGTAGATGTTTTAGATTCTTGGTTTTATTCACAACTATTTTTATCTAAATCCAGATATCTTATCGATTTCAAATATGATGTTCAGTGATTTACCAGTAGATAAATTATTTGGTAAAAACATTTTGGATGGTTGAAGTAAATGAAGCTATATTTGACTGTGGAATGACTGAGAAAATGCTAAGGTTATGAGTTTAGTTACATTTCAAAATTACTATATACAAAGATTTGATGTAAGAGAGCAATATAAACAGGATTATTTTTTTAAATGTGATGATGATGCCTATATTGCTTCTGGAACTGGAGACTAACTCAGTAATCTGCTGTTTGTACCTAATGAGCCTTCTTCATAATCTCCTCAAAAATAAGGTTTATATTTGCTTTCCCATTTCATAATTTATTGTTGTCTAATTATAAAGGAAACATCTAGAATATCATTATTGTTGAAGGAGATTCATTTGTTAGAAAATTTAGTGCCTCAAATGGTGGAACAAAAAAATGTCTATCGGTTAGCGATTTTCTGCATTATTGTTAAAAAAAACAATATTATTGAAGGTATTATTTTAAGCAAATAAGTTTTTAAGTCCAAAAGCTTTGCTGTTAAAAGTTGTTAATATGTCAGCAGTTTTTGTTTGATGCCAAATTTTAGCTTTCCTCTGCTGACCTTTTTTAGCCATAATTTTCTTTGTCACTGTTTTGTGTTTTCATTGGTGTTTTCTTTTCATATTGTCCTTTATTTGAAAGTCGATGCAATCATGTTGTGTCGCAGGATATTACTCATTTCTTACAGATGCAGACAAATGGGAAGGATGGATCCACAGTCATAGATGATGATGCTGTATGTTGCATTTGTATGGATGGAGAATGCCAGAACAGTAATGTCATCCTGTTCTGTGACATGTGCAATCTTGCTGTACATCAGGTGAGCATGACTTATATAAATTATTAAAAAGATATCTTTATTTTCAATGAGAATTACAATTAATGGTTTGCAGTCAAGTTTATCTGTAGAAAACTTGTAAATCTTCAAACAAGCACAACAGAACTTAATTTAAATTGAATTATTAGGCTACAGTGTTTGAATTATTCATCCCATATATGTTTCTATAAATATTAATCATGGTGGAATTTAGGCCCAGTACACATAGTTCCTAAAAATTACAGCATCAAAATTCAAATGAAATGTCAAATACACAAAGATAATGAAAGATGTAAGATTAGGTATCTTTTCAACGATGGTTATGAAATTAATATCCACAAAACAAAATTTTCAATTTTCAGCGATATACTGAGCAAGCTGAAAGACAATCTAATATAAATTCCGTTTGGGCCTTAATTCTTTATGTTTTCTTTCTGGAAAATACATTGTCTCTGCTTTGATAAAATCATTGTTCTTCAAGAGGACTAGTTATTCAAAACATAATTTTCATGCATTTTGTAAAAATTATAGTATCTAGCCTCTAGAAATTTTGTAATTATTTTATGACCAAAATAAAAATCTTTATTTAATACCAATCTCATGGTACCTGGGTCATTTTGGCTTAGGTCTATTATATCTTATTTAGTTTTTTTATATAAATATTAACATGCTATGAACTTGTGAATGTCATTTGAAATGGCATGCAGTGACTTTACTAGCATATTAGTTGGATAAAACCTGCATGGCCTTATTTTCTAATGTTCCAAGGTCAAATTTCAGTTTGGTTTTTATCTCTGGTAGGGTCTTTAACCAATATTGTATTTAGAGCTTATGTGTAAGCAGGTACTACAAAATCCATATTGGTAATGAGTTGTAACATGTTTATCACGACCTCAAGTTTTCTGATATGTGCTTTTAGATAACATAAAAGTGTAATATAAAACATGCTGATAATTTATCATTCATCTATCATAAATTCCTTACCTAGCAAATTTATCATTGCAAATAATGGCTGGTGTAATCAAATGCAGGATTGTTATGGAGTGCCATACATTCCGGAAGGACAGTGGTGGTGCCGACGTTGTTTACAGTCTCCGTCTCGTGCTGTTGACTGTGTGCTTTGTCCAAATAATGGGGGAGCTTTTAAGCAGACTGATCAGGGGCATTGGGCACATGTTGTATGCGCTTTGTGGATTCCTGAAGTTCGCTTTGCCAATACTGTAAGTAATTATTATTGTGCTTAGAGAAAGCTGTAGGTACAAGTTAGAAAATTCCTCATTGGATCTTGTTCAATTGGCTGCCTCACTTATCTTATCCAATTTACTTATGCCTATATTCTTTGATTTCTCCAGTTAATGACCAACACCTCACATTACCAGCATTGCATTAATACTGTGCTATATTAGCTAACCATTTTTACAGACGTATTTTGACAGCAAGACTTGATTACTGAATAAAGGTCTGTTAAAGTACAGTTTGTTCCCCAAAAATATATCACATCTAACACAACCTACATAACAGTCATCTTTAAGGGAGCAAGTCTTGAAGAGTGTGAGAAAAAGATAGGGAAGATAGTCTATGCATCTTTGCTTTTAATGTTGGAATAGATTTTTTTTGTTATTTTCATTACAATCTCTTACTGTAGCCAATCATTTGGCGGCATCAACGTAATGGAATAGTATTATAACAAAACAGAGGTTGGAATTCATGAATGTGTTGGTTAAAAGTTGTTTATAGAATTTTGGTGTTTCCTGAGGCCCCCATACCTCCACTAAGGATGAGAGGATCACACATAAGACTGGCTTAATTTCATTATTTTTGTAGGATTTAGGCAAATGATCTTCCTTTGAACCATTTGAGTTCAAGCGATGGCTAGAATTGAATTTTGAAGGAATATCTATTGTAAGGTTGGTTTTGGGTCAAAGAGACTCTTTGAAACCTGGTCATGTTTTATCATTAAAGAAATTGTTGTGGAAAAAATACAATGTCTCTTTTCATTCTACATGATGGATTTCCACAAAACCTTGCCTATGACTGTCAATTATTCTCTAATTTTCTCATTCAAAGCTAGTTAATATTAATTTGCTTTTATATTTTAACATATTCTTCCATTTGTGTTCATACTACATTATCTCTGATTTTTCCTTTGTCCCAAACTTCAATTTATCCCAAATCTTGGTTGTGAGTTTTCTCATAATAATCTTGTGTTTCAAGTGCCAAATTGTAAATTTCTTTTGTTAACAAATAAAACAAGCAGGTATGGAGGAAACAAACGGTAATTACTAAGTTCTTTTCAATCTTGTAATGATGTAAATTCTTATATCAGTCAAGATAATTGAGGCATCAAAAGCAATTTTTATCCAATACCTCCAAATAAGAGTGGATTGCATGTGATACCTGGGCTGAATTGAGGAAATCTGACTTTAATTCTAATGCAATGCTGTACTGCTGATATAGTGTCACTCAACAATTAATTGTATGTATAATAATAATATCAACAAAATCATTTCAAATAGACTTTGATCTAGATTGCAAATGAAAAAGTAGTCTTTTAGAGCTTCCCATCTGTTCAGTGGGTTGTGTCCAAAGTGGAAAGATTTTTGTGGAACCAACTGTACATTGAATTTAATCCTCAATTAGTTCAGATTGTGTATCTTGTGGAATACATAAAAAATGTATCAAAAAATTGTGGAAAGTTCTCCTATATCTGCTTTTTGAAACCTCTCGATAAAACTTTTATTACTTCATTAATTTTTGAGGAACATTAAATTTATTCAAAGTGTTATCTTCACTTTTGACATTAAAATTTCCGTCCTGCAGTTTTTTATATTTTCTTTTATTTTATTGACTTGTCAGTCATGGACTCTGTTACTGTATTAAGAATATTGATCAAGTGAAGAGTCCAGAAAGTAATAAGATTTGATGTCAATAATTTGTGAAGTTGATGGATTAATGGTAGAATTTGTTTTTCCATAGGTATTTCTGGAACCAATAGATAGCATAGAAACAATCCCACCTGCCCGTTGGAAGCTCACATGCTACATTTGTAAGCAGAGGGGAGTGGGAGCATGCATCCAGTGCCACAAGACTAACTGTTATGCTGGTAAGTTTGCAGTAATTTATCTTTTCTCTATGATGTTTCTTTCTCTTTGCTGGATATACTACTTTTATGCTGGTATGTTAAATCCAACTTTTTCATCTACATCTACGTTAGTACCCTGCAAGCCGCCTTTCGGCGTGTGGCAGGGGGTGCAAGCACCATGAATTTACTGAATTTACTTCACTAATCTATTACTTTCGCGTATCGTTCGTGGAAAAAATGAATTCTTGTATCGATTCGTTTTAGCATCTATTTTTCTGATCTTTCTCGCAGTATCTGAACGGCCTATGTATCATGGGGGGTGCATTATGTCAGCAACATCATCTACAAACGTGCTTTCTCTAAATTTATCATATAACTTTTATTAAAGTATATGATAAATTTAGTATTAAAGAATTTTATCAATATAACTTTTTATGTACTATCTATTAACCATATATTTCGGTATTGAATGTTCATTTGTTAAGTATGGGCTTTGGAATACACATCATCGAATTTTTAGTAAATTGTTCTCATTCATACTTCTCTAAGTTCTCATCTTATTGTTCTCATGGCGAATGATAAAGAATTAATAGAGGAGAGTTATGATGGATCGTCTACTTTCTGTACCAGTGTTCAAAGCGGAACTCAACTTTGCTTAATTATTATTAATTGGTAATTTTGGTATTATTGTTAATAAATAAACGCTTTATATTGATGCAAGGATATGGTTGATCCAAATTTTCAATTTCTACTACAGATTAAATGTGAATGTTTCTGTGTTTCCGATTTCTGTGAGATCATCCAAGCATGCTCTGTATTAAAGATTTTTATACTAATGTTTTTTTTTAAGTGTATCTGCCTGATTCACTGCCAGACAATATTTTGGTTGTTTCACTGGGTGCCGTATCTTTTTCATAATGAGTTGCTTACACACACACACACTCCATGTATTTAAATATGTGCAGTAAAACTTATAACCAAACAAAATTGAGGAGACTGAAAAATTCTCATTTTGTTACCCAAGACTCAATTTACTCATAACACAGCACCAAAAAATACATTCATTCAAAATGCCTTACCTATTTACAAAATGGGTATTTTTCTTTATGAAGTGAAAATTTAATTTTAAATACAGATAATGAGACATTTGACGATTGTGAATGGGTTTGGGATTACATAATAAATCAGCATGGGATTGTATAGTAAATATTTCAAAGTTGCATGTTTGATTACAACTCTACACATTCAATTTGCAAGTTTGCTGTCAATGTGTTAATGCCAACTGTGAATGGAGTAACAAATATACTGAAACACAATTGGTGTGTTCTGAAATCTTGAAATCTTCTCTCATATTCCTGTGACAGAGAAGCAATCAATGCCGCATATTTTTCACAGTTTACATGGCTTTTGTTTAGACAGTGTTTCAAAGTGCATTAAATTATTGTTCTTAATTTGCGATTACCACAATTTCAATTTAATGTCTAATGTTGTCATTGCTTGAAACATATCATTTATTAATTGATTCACCTTGGAAACACATGTTCAGTTCATTTAAATGAGAAATAATATCCACTAAAAATGCTAAATCAGCCAATCAAATATTATTTTTGAATTCTGGTACAGGTTTTCCTTTTGAGTCCATCAAGTACTTTATTTCATTCCTCAAATCATAAAAATGTTTAAGCATTTTACTTTGACTTAACCACCTTACCACAGTAATGTACAAAATGTCTTCATAACTACCTAGTTTCCAAAGTATTCAGAAATTCTTGAAATTGGAAGTGATTTAATCCTTTTGATCTTATAAAATTTATTGTTTTGATGGAGAATTTCAAAATATTTCCCTTTTTTAAGTAATTGCACATAATTTCTCTTGGTGTATGATATTTTATGAATCGCAATTTACCCATATTTTAGGCATCGTCTTCTATTGCTTTAGTTAGTACTGTTGATCGTCAACTCCGTCAATGAAATGGTCATTCCTGATAGTGCCATTGACTTCCATTCTGTTACCACACAGGCTGAGACTGTCTCTTGCAGTTGTGTGGTTTCCCAACAACCACTACCCACCACAATCCCAAAGCAACTGCATCAGACACCTGCTACAGCTTGTTCTGCACCACAGCCTACAATGCTTGTTTATATACAGAAAGATGGCTTGACAAAGGTAGAGATTTGTCTGTGTATGTTAGCTGCAATGAGACACCTATCTTCATGTGATATCCTCAGCCTCGTTGATCTTTTACCTGACATGCTCCCAGATAGTAGGAAAGGACATTGCCTCCAAAGTGCAGCTTCAAAAGACAAAAGTGAACTATGGTGTTGTATTTGAACTGGGGCCATATTTTACTCAACAACTGCTGGATACTGTTGCTGCCTGGGAAATGGTTGCATTAGAATTTGACGAAAGCCTAAACAAGGTTAGCCAAAACCAGCAGATCACTGTATGCTACTGGGATAATGAATTAACCCATACTGTAAGTAGATATCTCACGTCAGTGTTTTTAGGCAGAAGTGCCTCCAAAGATTTCAGCAATTGAGGCTGTTACATCCCAGTCCAAAGTAAAGCTGAAAGGGCAAGTTATTCAGGTCTCCATGGATGGCCCTAATGTAAATAAGGCATTCCTTAAGGAACTAAGAAGTAAACTGAAAGTCGAGGGTCAATCAGAGGATCCCGCACTACCAGACTTTGGGACTTGTGGATTACATACCATACATGGTGCATGCAAGACAGATTACGTAAGCACTAGCTGGAACCTTGTGCAATATCTTAGAGCTGTATATAATCTATTCAAAAATGTTCGGGAAGCTGATTATACCAACATTACGGGCACCTCTCTTTTCCCGCAGAAGTTTTGTGACATACAACGGGTCAAAAATAAAATTGTGGCCGCTAGAGCACAGCAAATCTTACCAGCTATTGAAGCATAGGTAAAGAAAGTAGAAAGGGTGAAGAAGGAACAAAGGGAGGTAAAACCCAAACCAAAACTCACTATTGGAATTCCTGATGGTTACAGTTACTAGGTAGTGCATGAGTGCTTGAATTGCAACATATTGAGAGCTCGCCTTGCCTTCTTTGAGACTATGGCTGCTCTGTATGAGACGCTTCTGATGAAATTTCAGTCAGATGCTCCATTAGCTCCTTTTCTTTATACTTCCCTTTCCCTTGTAAAAGTGTGAGGTGTCAGATAAAGATATCTTAGTATTCCGACATGAATGCTGAATTTTTATGAAGAGTATGGTAACAAAAATTCTTGATAAATCCTTCACAAAGGCTATCACATGTTTGGATCCAGAAGTGGCGATTGACAGTAAAGTTACCAAGAGGTGTTTAGGCTTAGCATTGACTCATCTCACTGAATTGAACCGTATTGGTGGCTATGAGGCAGATGCAGAAAAAAAGAGTTCAAAAATCTTTTGGAGATCAGGTCAGTGCAAAACATGCTGAAAGAGTTTGATGGGGATAATAATCGTCTTGACCAGTTCTGGATGAACATTATCGTAGATAAAAGTAGATTTGGCAATTTGAAGAGATTTGTCTAGATTATCTGCATTCTTTTCCATGGCAACGCCAGCCTTTAGAGAGGTTTTTCTGATAACTTCTCCCTTCTGGTTAAAAATTTAACTGAATCCTCTTTGGTTGCCCTTCATACTGTTTGAAAGAACTTTAAGTTTAATATTAAAATTTGCAGGCACCTTGCTGAATTATACATTTGGTGCCTTTTTAAAAAGATGCACTTCTTATAAAGAGGATCACTGGCTTGAAATTCTCTGCCTGTGATTTTGCAGTGTTTGTTTAATTTCCAATTATGTGAAGTGGGCCTCTTTGGTTGCCCTTCATACTGTTTGCGATGCGATAAAGGTGGCAGGGGGATGTACAACAAAGCCTTAGAAGAGAAGAAGACAGCTAACAAGGATGCAAGAGAAAATGAAAGGAAAGTAAAAGAGGTACTTCAAAAGGTTTAAAGGAGCTGCAAACCAAAAAAGCCAAACTTTTCGAAAGTGCTGAGAAAAAAGTTGCAGGAATTGAAGTGGAGGTAAAATTATTGAAAGGATTATACCATTGACATTTTATTGGTATGTTGCTTCTACTATTCTGAGTTTTGTCTCCTTCATTAAAGTTCTATTTGCAAATTTTGTTTTCAGTATTTAGCGAAGCATTTTAATTTCCATCTCCATGGGATGGATTTATTCCATGAATGTCAATTACATTGTCATATGACCAGTTTTGTGTATTTTTCTTTAAAATATAACTTGAAGTTTACATACTTGTTACTTGCTGTACCTTGCATACAACTCAAGGTAGCCATAGTAATTTTCTTTGTCTTTCCAATATGCCCGTTCGATAGAAAATTCAATCAAAATGTATCTCGAGCAAAATTCAATAAGGCACTGGAAATATTTTTAGGAAAACTCTGGGAAAAAATATTAAGATTTGCTGGACACCAACAGACCTAATAGTGTCCTTCAGATGAACTAACGAGGCCAGTTCTTCAGTAATATTAAATTTGTTATCAATACCTCGAATTAATGTGGGAAGTTGAGCCGCATCTGTTGCATCAGTGCTATCATCCAAAGCTATGGAATAAAACTTGAAAGTGGCACACAGATTTCAAACTTCATATAATGGATTTTGCCGTATCTTACACCTAGCAATTGTTTGCTGTGACAAACTTATTTTACAAAAATCTGGTTATTTTTCGGGACAAATTATGTCTGCTACGCTTTCAAGGCATAAATAAATTCACCTCCAGTAAAAGACTTTAATTTTTAAGCAATTAAATTTGCTACCACATAATTTGCCTTTACTAATGAACCAATTTGAGAAGTATTTTTCAAAATAGTTGTTATTGAGCCGTATGCTTTTTTACAGATCTAATATTATTGTTTAAGGCATATTTCTTGCAGTTCATTATATTTTGAATGCATTTGAACATAATTCCTTTTCAAATTAGTCTTTGAAAACTTAATATATCTCTGCATATCAAACGTAGCGCTTTATTATTAGCGTCGACAAGAAAATAGTCATCTGTCCATTTTGCTTGAAACACTTTTTCATCCACTATTTTTCTTATCATTTTACCAGTTTTATTTTGAGATGCGGAAGAAGAAAAATAAATAATGAACAATTTAAAATTATTTATTTCTATTTATTTTATTACTTTTTAAATTTCAAAATTACAACTGGTGATATAAATTAGAGAAGTTAAAGAAATAAGTATCAAATAACGCTGATAAGTTGTCACAAACACAACACGTAATTCAATAATTTTATATTTGAAGGAAACGCATACCAGATGATCAATTTCTACTTTTCATGAACTTGTGCACACTGATTTATAACCTATTTATGAAATAAAATAAATATGTGTTAATACCATAAGGTAAAAAATTGGGTACTGTCTTTTTTGATTGTCAATTGCATAAAAATATTAACTGCTATCAAGAGCACAAGAACTGAGTGTATTTGATAGAAAACAGCTTCCACATGCTACATGTCATGTCGCAAACACATGAAATGTGCTGGGAAGGTAATTAAGCTGGCCTGTGAATAGGAAATCAAAAATATTTGGGTTTCGAGCTAATGAATTGAGTGAGTAATGGGGTAATTTTTTAAGATATACCCGAGTACTCGATTTCTCCCAGAATACTTTTTAAAATTCAAAATTTTTTGTAGAATTTTCATAATCATATGCATGAAAAAATGGATACATGCTTTGGAAGAGTACTGTTTCCAACAGAAAATATTTTGGAAAATTTTACAACTTTTTCCACCTCCTCAAGAACTACGTGGATGACTTCACCAACTTGCAGAATCTCATCAAGGTTGTCCGTCTCAAAATTCAAATTACCGTCAACCAGGAATGTATCATATCATTTTCATGACTNATCTTAGTTTGCCTTTCGGAATATCTTTAATATTCATGTGAACTGTAGGAGCACTTTGTCTACCATTGGCTTGGCAAGGAGCTTCTTTGGTACCAGTTTAGTTCTCAGCACCCTAAGAATACTGTAACCTCCTTGTTCTTTGCAATCCTTGAGAGAATAGCTATTTCAATTTCTTCCTAGGAAGTTGATGGTCTCAATTTTCTAAGTTAGTTGATAGGGTTAATTACCATTTTGAGTCTTTTGTTTCATATCTTTATTTATTAAAAATGAGAATAATATGAATGTTATGTAATGTTTATTTAATAAGTACAATTTAATAGGTGATTATTCTTAAATATTTTCTTCCTTATGATTTTAGGTGTTTATGTCTATGTTATTCTGTATTTTTAGTAAAACAATGTTGGTAGTAAGAGATACCTCCTGAAACAGAGAGGTTCATCAGGTGGTATATTTGCCCAAGCATAGGAAAGGCTAAGCTATGGTAAAAAGCAATAGCCTATATTTCACCATGTGTAAGACATTCTCATCTTTAATATGCTCTTTTATTTTGGAAACAGATATTTTGAAAAAATGTTATGTATATCCTTATCTAATTGTAAAGAAACAAGTACAAAACAATGAGCATGTGTAGCATGGCAAGTTGTTTAGGCATGTGAAACAGTTGGTTCTTTGAAACATTGTACAAGAGACACACTGTTTTTAGACCACATATTTTGTAAAACAAAGTTCATCTTGTTCCTGAGGTAACATATTTACTATATTAAGAGACTAAAAAAATGGAATATCACTCCATTACAAGTAATGCCTTATTGTTAAAGAATTATATGGCATCATAACATTCATCATCATTCATTGAAAATCATTTTATCTCTCTATTTTTAACTAA
The DNA here is from genome assembly GCA_000376725.2 of Ladona fulva. Lineage (NCBI taxonomy): Eukaryota > Metazoa > Arthropoda > Insecta > Odonata > Libellulidae > Ladona > Ladona fulva. The sequence continues at coordinate 47,779 of KZ309798.1, forward strand.
TATTGTTTAAAAAATGGCACCACTGTATTCTTCGATTGAAATGCCTATAACTTGAGCCCTGTCTTAAAAGTTTGGAAGTTTTCATGTTTGGGGATGTTTCTATAGATGAAGGAGAAGGTTCTTATAGAGAGAGTTTGTTGTGTTTTAGAGACCACGTGTACGAGAGAAGGGAGATGCCAAGGAGGAATCCCGCCAGAAGATGAAGAAAGCCCGCAAAATACTCGCCCAGAAAAGATCATCCATTCCTGTCATTTCCATACCCACAATTCCTCCTGAAAGGTACCTTTTATCTCAAAAATTTCATTTTAAGCAAATGTGTCGCAAAAATGTGAAGTTCAATGTGTCTAACTTTGTAAGAATTTTTCACTTTCTGATTATGAATAGTTTTTCACAATTTCCTTTTCCTGGTGAAAGTATATTGAGATTAATTTGTATTCATATCTGATTTTGTTGCTTTATGTTTTATCCTGCTTTGAAGACTTTGAAATCTTTATTAAAGCTATGCAGACCAAGTGGAAACCTAAAGAAAGCTTTCTATCTGAGCATTTTCTTTTCTTTGACCACTTTCTCTGCATCAGATTTACCAATACTTTATGTAGATTATGTTGCAAATACTTTTTATTGAAAAACAAGATATTGTTCACAATATCTTTCTAAATGCATCCTTGGGTTTCTTGAGTAAAAGGTTGATGATGGGGAGGACGTCATATTTATGAGCTGTTTTGTTATATTTTTTGCTGCAGCCTTTCATGTCACCTGTGCTCAGCAAGCCGGTCTCTATATGAAAATGGATACAGTGAGGGAGACCAATGGTGTTCCTTCAGGAACCCCTGGTGAATCTGCAGTTCTCATACAGAAGACTGCCTTTTGTGATCTTCACACTCCACCTGACTCAGAATCTGTGAGTATTCAATCATTTTTTATACAAAAAGAATAAAAAAATTGTCTCCATCTCCTGTGTTGTCTGAAATTATTTCCTCATATGTGCCATTTCAACTGTTAAGAGTATGTGGAAGCTTTCATTTAGCTGAGAGACCCAGTGTGAAAGCAAGTTTTGGTCAGAGCGACTTTACCTTCCTAAAACTAAAAACAAGGATTTAGAGCAGAGTTGCAGAACCTGTTGCCTTTTCAGATCTTTTATGCAGTCTTTTGTCCACTTTCTGAATGAACTACTTGTATTTTCTCGATTTAGTCATTTGTTATGCTCATATTAGTCCTGAATCTGCTTTGGTATTTGTCTGTAACATTTTCTGTGATTTTCTCATGTAAGGAAAGAAAATTGGAATACGGCTGTTAATGAACCAGAGGTTTAAAATGCATTTAAAAGAGCCGTTTCACCAGTAGTTCCTGCCTTACCCTCTGAGACCAAAACTGGAATGGAAGTGGTTAACTGGATTAATGGAAGTGATTAACTGGATTAATGAAAGTGATTAACCAGATTAAGAATCACTTAGGTGATTCTTAACAATAACAAACAATAATTTTGTCATTTCCTTGACATTCTTTTTCATCTTACTTCTAAATCCAGGTTTAACTTAAGAATATTAAATGAGTTAGATTTCTTTATTGGAACTTTGTGTGCATTTGTTTCTGATTCATTCCCACATCCATTTCCAGGATAGCCTAGTGGGTAGCACATCCTGTAGTGAAAGTAGTCCTGTGTTCAGCTCTTGGTGGGTGCCGTTTGGTTTAAAATTACTCCAGCTGTCAAAGGACTTCCAACAATTCTACTACTTAATTCCCATACTTTTGCCTTAACCTTTTTGTCAGACCTTGGTCTGTATTACAGTTAGGACCACTGCTGCTTTTAACTCCAATTATATGATTGATGAGAAAAAACTCAGAATAGCACATGATCCATTTGATTACCTCACTTGTGTCTGATTCTCAGATTGATGTGCTTGCAAGCTGCTTTTAATGGATAGTTCATTCTAAATTGTTTTAGCAGGTCACCATTTCTATTTTAAAAAACGTGGACAACCCTGCTGTTTGTCTCTTTTATTCAATTTTCCCATTTTTCAGCATTCAAGTCTCCCATAAAGATCAACATATCTATTGTCCTGCATATTACAGTTTTATGGAAGGATTACCATTCTATTTCCTCTTTCTCTTTGGTTGGTGCATGTACTGCTATCTCTTATATTTCAGAATTACCCTTTGATTCTGATTTTACATATTTTCTCATTAATTCCGGCTTACAATCTCCTGTTTTCCTATCTATAATAATATTGCAAAATTGTCCTGTTCTTTCGTATGCACTATTGTAATATATTGAGTAATCTTTGTCTATATAGTGCTTTAATCTTTTTACTTATTATTCCTAACCAACATATCACTTGAAGTACCTTAAGGTAAAAGTAGAAAATCTCTTTTCCTTCAAACATGTACTATTTCCATAAAACATCACCAATCTCTGTGAATGTTATACCTTAAGGTCTATTTTAAAACTAAGCAGTTCATTAGATACCTTTTTTCATTTTTAATGCTTCATTGCTATCCATACATTCTGCATTGCTGTGGTTGTATCTGTCCTCAATCTTAGTTTGCCTTTCGGAATATCTTTAATATTCATGTGAACTGTAGGAGCACTTTGTCNATCTCATTTTGGAATGGAATCTTTTAAACTTTGTGAGGCAAAGTCAGGATATGTATGGAACATTATCATATATACTGGAAAGGATAATAATTTAAGTAATGTAATAGAAGGTGTTGATTTGAAAAACTTTACCAAGCCTACAAAAATAGTGCTAAATTTATCAGAAAAGCTTCTAAATAAATGGTATTTGATAGGCTTAGATAATTATTATAGCAGCCCTGAAATTTTTATTTACTTACTATACTATAAATGGATACTGTTGGAACTGTTCGTCACAATCGCAAGGAGCTTCCAGAAGATGTAACAAATACAAAATTGCAAAAAGGAGAAGTTGTTGCGGCATTCCGAAAAAGGTTGATGGTGTTGAAAGGGAGAAACAGAAGTGATGTTTATATGCTTAGCAGTATTATGATGCAAAAAGAAAGAAAGGGTGGTATGAAGATGAAACTAGAGGTTTGCATTTATTATAATGATGCAATGGGTGGCATGGACCTTTCTGACTAATGTATGATATCCTATAGTGTAGCTAGGAAGAGAATGAAGAAATACTAGCAAAAAATATTCCGGCATCTGCTTGAATTGTGTGTTTTCAACACATACGTTATCCACAAAAAATGGAGGGAGCCACAAAAATCTTATAAATTCAATGATAGCTAAATATGGAGCATCTTCTAAAGTTAAACAAGAAAGAAAGAAGTTGTCACCCACAGATCAGCCCTTGAAAATTACTGGTTGCCATTTATTTCCCTGATTTGAATTCTCCTTCAGCATCCAAAAAACATGGACATAAACTATGTGCGTCTCATAAAAAACAAAAAGCAACTATTTATAAATCTATGGATTGCAATGTCGCCCTGTGTGCTGCTCCTTGCTTCCGGGTATACTATGCAGAAAAGGGCTTCTGACATTGTCCTGACAGCGTGTAGTGTAAATTTTGTACGTTGCAAATGTAGTGTAAATTGTGTACAGTGTAAATAGTGTAAATATATACACCTTGATGTAGGAGATCACGCAGAAAAATAATTATCTCATGAGTACTGCATTAACTTTCAGCATTCATTTGTGTACAATATTGTGCGAGATATTTTTATGAAGGATTTCAAAGCAGTAGGACTATTCAAGCAGTCGTAATAATTGGTTTTGGTGAAACTATGGCATGAAATTATGAGCAAATCAAAATTGATATGTGAAATGTAACTTTCACTTGCTGAAAAATTTTTGGGTATACACTACCAAGAGTTTGCCTGCTATGCGCCAATAGCGTGCCACCCACGTGCCTCCAATGGAGTACCAAACACTTGAATGTCCCGTAAGGGTCATAAAAGGGACAGCTGTAGAAGGGCACAAGGTTAGAGAACCTTGAAAGGACTCTTATCCCCCAATGCACTAAGATCACCATTATACATACATTCAAGATCAGTTATTCCACCTTCCTCAAAACAAAATCTTTATATTTTGATCTGAGATCCTACAATGTATAATATAAACAAACTACCAGAGAGAGGAGAAGAATGGTCTGAAATATAGCAGCCTAGCGTAAGCGCTAAACTTTTAGTTTTTGATTGTGGGAAGAATTATGGAAGTACTTAGCTCGACTCATAATTTGCATGTGCTCCCTTAGCAATTGTTTAATTCTTTGTTCTTCAGGAAGGTTGCATTTTTAAATTATAAAATTTATCAGAAAGGATATAAACGGAATAAAAG
>KZ309798.1:85113-106993 GCA_000376725.2 Ladona fulva
GTCATTCGAATGGTCCTGGGATCGAACCTGGGCCTTTAGGGCAAAAAGCTTTATGGCATAAGATAGACAATCATCTATTCTAACAACACCGTGAATTGCATTTTTCTATCTTAACGGAAAATACCCTAAATGAATTCATGAACTTCAGACAGAAAAACTGCCCTAGCATCGAACTAAGGACCCACAGGGAAAAAACCTTTACGGTACTATAGAGGTGTCTGATCTCTATCGATGACATGAATTTGAACGTTCTATCTTACCTAAAAATACCCTAAATGATTTTTTGAAAGTTTTGCACTAAGTACCTAGCATCGAACCTGGGGCCATTAGGTATAAAGCTCTTGCGGGAAGCTGAAGATAAAATCGTTTTCTAACGATTCCGTAAATTTCAACGTTCTATCTTTATGCTAACTGCGCTAAACGAATTTTTGAAAATTGCCTCAATGCATTCTTATGGGAAAATGGCCGGTTTTGAGGCCTCCTAGAATCGAACCCATGATGCCTAGAATGGATGTCTGCTTTTTTCCAAAGTGTCCAAACCCGGGACTTCACGGCAAAAAAAGCGTCTGCTCTGTGAGGCACTTCCTTCCGCCTCATCTTTAGTATCCTAATATCCGGAGAAGCGTCTATATAAAGAGATATTGCACACACACACACAGTTCAATCTTGGTAATCCGTCACATATGCAACTGTGTCATAGCTGGATTATCAAAAACACTGGATTATTGGAATTGCATAAACACAATGCACCAAAAACCTTTAAAATATTAATTTAGCAATTAAATGTTGTGACCCTAACTCTGTCCTTACTGCCTCGGGTATGAGATGAGAGAGATAGCCGAATAAACCGTGGGCACCAGCACGAGTGTACAAAGAAAGTTACGCTTCACTCGCATCCATCATGGGGAAGGAGTGAATTAGGGAAATAGGTATATGATTATATGCATACAAAGTTTAATTCTCTCAGAAATTAATGGGCAACATCATCACGAGGACAAAGGTAGGAAAGGAGTTGGAATAGGATAGTAAGGAACATGGCACAAGAAATAAAAATAAAAAGGAATACATATATATTTATTTAAATAATGTTTTACGAGAAAACTATCTATTAAAACTTTTCTTGCAGTCTTTTAATTGTAAGAATATCCTAAGCTTTTACATTGTTTTCTTCCGCCCACTTAAGAAACGTATTGAAGGCATTCATGGCATCATCGTGTTGTACCATGTGTAAAATCGGCAGTGTATTTGACCCTAGCTCCTCCTGGACGTTATCTTCTTCTTGCACAATGCTGACTATCTCACTATCTGTCATGAATGTAAAGTATTAGTCTTCACTTTCGGTTAGCCATTATTTGTTATTATTGTTAGTCATTATTTGTTGGATCAGGTGATTCCTTTCTGCAGAGTTCTACTAAGGCTTCTTGAAGATTATCATATACTGCATCACCAACACCATTTTTCTACTCTTCTATTGCCTTGTTTTCATTACTACTGGAAGCTAGTGGGTGCAGTGGCCACAGTATTTTCCAAGATGAAATTAACATTTTTGAAGTCTCATTTTGCCATGCATACGCAAGATTAAAACCATGTCTCTGAGGTTAATTTCTTTCAGACATTTCTTAATATCATCACCTTTTCTATCACATTGCGTAAGAGATTCTGTTTATAGTGTGAATTTTTGTACTGTATCACATTTTGATCGATTGGTTGTAAAAGTGGAGTACAGTTATTTGGCAAGAACATAACCTCTTCAAACCCATCTCTTGATTTTAATATTTCCTCATTTGGGTGGCCAGGAGTGATATCCGACATAAGCAAAGCCTTTGCTGGTAAATTTTTCTTCCTAAGAAATATTTTCACTGCTGGTAGAAAGTGCTCATGAGACCTGAAGGAACCTCCAAAATAAACTGCTCTCATCTGTGTTATAAACTTGATCTGGCCCAAGACCTAGATCTTCAATTTTTTATTGAAAAGATCAACTGCTGAGACATCGCAAGATAGTTTCTCACCCGTTATAGTTAGAAAATGGATTCCAAAAGGCTTTTTGAACATATCCAGCCATCCATTACTTTCTCTGAAATCATCTTTTTTCATAATTTGGTTCTAAAAATATCTTGCCTTTTCTTGAATAATTTTGCCAAAAATGTTTATGTTACATTCTTGCAAAAACCAGGAGCAAAGAGCATCTTCAACTTTAGAGCACTGACCAGATTTTAGTCTTTCTGTCAATGGGAGGACTGTCAGTACTTCTCACAAAACACTCAATCTTGTCTCTGCTTTTTCTGATGTCATATATCATAGCACGTCCAATACCATAGTATTTTGCTAAATTAGTTTCTCACCTTTATAGAGTTTCTTGATTATTTCCATTTTAGTACTCAAAGTTAACGTTATATGCTTAAGTTTTTCAAGCTCTGACTGATTGAATGGATGCAACTCTACCGAAGAAGGTATGCAATAAACTCATAAAAGATGAAAGATTGGAAATAAATGATGATTCTATAAGCCTTCAGTATTGTTTAAAATGAAACAAAGAAGTTATCATTTACTAACCAACACAAACAAGCAAGAAATTACATGAGCCAGAATGTTATTGTAAGAGTTATTCATAGAAAACGAAATTCCTCTGAGTAACTTATTGTACTTTGGAAAACTCATCTCTGGTAATATTTATATTTGATATTAATATTGAAGGGTACAGAATGAGTTTCTATGGGTTACTTTGTGGTAAAAATAGTTCTCATAATCTGGGAATTATGGTGTATATCTAAATTTATTTCATGAATACATTTTGTAAACTACCATTCGTTGCTTACTGATGTTCTTAATTCTATCCTGTTTTCCCATAATTTGATGAGGAAACTGTTTGAATCTCCAATTTTATTATGGTGTATACTTGCATTTGTAGTAATTTCATGACCAAATTAATGGAGTGTACCAAATGTTGGAGACCCATTAGCAGAAAGTCTTATCATTTGAGACCTAATGTCTCTTCAGACTTCCACTGTGATTAGAAGATAAAATCCTCAAATCAAAGCACAACATTGTTTACAATTACTATTGTATGGCTCTTCCTGACCTAAGAAAAATGCTTGCCCTCGGAGAGAGAAGACGCTGAGGCTGATCAGATTATATTTTTTTCTTCCACTATCTTGAAAAATATTTGTAACCAGTTGTGCATTGTTTAGGAGACCAAGGTCACATATTGCCCTCATGACTCATTTTATATATTATTATTCTTACTTTGTGTGTGTGTCATTACATTTCTTAAAGAAAGCCCTGTTTGGCTTCTTTTTTGTCAAGAGCAAGCACATAATCAAAACTTTTGTACATTGCTTTGAGGTTGAGTTGATTGATTGATCTCATTGCAATTTCTACAATAATTTTCCAGGGTGGGGCAATCATTAGGCAAGCAAGGAGAGACTTTGACAATATTGGTTTTGATTTAGAGTCTGGAACAATGCTCCCAGAAAGGCCAAGAGCAAATGGGCAGCCAGCAGATGAAAAAATTGTAGAGGAAGGTAAGATAATGCTTTTTATTTTTCCATAAAAGGTTCTTATGGTTTTCTTTGATTCGAAGTTCTTATTTATTGTATATTTATTTTCTTACTTCCTATTATTTTAGGCTGTCATCTTACTAAGGTTAGTTTTGAAAAATTTTCTTCCATTTTGTCTAATTTTATTTCTTTAAATATCTTAGGGACATAGGAAAGGGTTCTCTTTTGTTGTAAAGTAAATTCAATCTCTCTGTTTTATGGTGAATAACACAAATTTTTAAAATGTTTTGTTACTCTGTTGATTGTATTAAAATATTACTATCATAATTTCATTACAGTCAATTCAAAAAAACTGCATAATTTGTAACAAAACTTATTTTTAAAACCATGGAAAAATACTTTTATAATTAGATAAACTACACAGAAAACCTATCTTACTCAAGATATAATGACTGTTTCAGTATTATTTCCGTCATTCTTTGCATATTTTTTGTCATATATAAATGCTCAATTTTTATCATTTTTCATTTTGTTTTACTGATAACCTTCATGATATCTACAAGAAAATGTGGTATGGCATTTAATAGCCATTAAGTTGACCTTAAAATGTAAAATTTTTAATCTGAGTTCCCAAATAGCCAAGCGGGCTATGGGTTTGCCTATGGTAAAAGTAGTGTTGGGTTCAATTCCTGGTGGGAGCCAACATGTGCAAAATGACTTCAGCTGTCAAAGCATTTTCGTTATTACTATAACTACTATACTGATACAAAGATTTGATGAAAAAAGTTATTTGACTTATACAACAGGGTGTTTTTAGTCAGTTTAGTAAAAATGTTAAGAGAACAAAGATAGAAATCTTTCTAAAATCTCTTCTATAGATTACAGTGATTGGAATGTTTGGATTGGTCTTATATGGCATGATAGCAACCTAAAGAATTAAATAAAATTAGAGGTGAAAAATTTCATATCTTTGGCTTCAGCCTACGCAAGATTGGATTGGAAGATATGAATGAGTATGTTTAGTAATGGATAGAATTATGAATATTAATATATGATTTAACTAAACTTCAAAATATAATTCTCTGAGGAGGCCGTTACTTTGTGGAATCTTGACATGATGAATTGTTAAAATAAAACCAAGGTTTTTGAGCAACAAAAAAAATGAAAACTACGAAACACTTTACTGAAATAGAGCCTTACGAATGACTGAAAAGAGAAATGGAAGCGCTTGGAGGTGGTGCTACTTGAAGAAGGCCTTTGAAAAGAATATGGACCATGGACGACGATCATTGTCCGCAGTCACCGGAGAGCACCCACTGGACTGCGATCATCGTCGCTCAGCGTTGAACATGTTAAGGAGGGAGTGTAAAAGCAGCAAGTTTTTGGGAAGGGTGGTGATTTGAGAAAGCAGGGATTATATGATCAGTATAGGTGGGTTTTCTACAGATGGAAAAGTGGAAAAAATTGTTGGATAGGGAAATGAACAAGTCCAGGAAATTGAGGGTGTGACTGGTTTCAGGTTCATGGGTAAATTTAAGGCAGGGATGTAGGGAGTTAAGCTCGTTAAGGAACAAATTAAGCTGGCGGGTGGTACCAGTCCAAATACAAAATATGTCATCTACATATCTCAACCATGAAAAAACAAATTTACAGTGAGTAAAAAGAGAAGAATTAAATAACTTGACTTCAACACTATCCAAAAAAATTTCGGTCAACAGTGGTGAAATAGGAGACCCCATGGCCAAACCAGAAGCTTAGCCAGATAACAAGGAAATTAAATCATTAAACCAGTAGAGAGTCCAAATTGGCAGATACCAATAGTTCTTCTGTTAACTTCACAGTTTCGTCTGTTAGCACACTCATAAACAGGTTAACCACATCAAAAGACACTAATTTTGCGTTGGGGGTTGGCGACAAGAGTTTCAGTTTATCACAGAGTTCTTTATGGCGTATTTAGGTTAAAATTTGGAAAATTTCACAATTAAATCGTTCACTTTTTCCACTAAATTGTGTGAAGGGGAGGATGTACCGGAAACTACAGGTCTGATGGGAACTCCAATTTTGTGTATTTTGGGAAGTCTGTCAAATCTGGGGTGCTGAGGGTTCATATTTATGATTCGGGCGGCTTCAATTTTAGTCACTAGCAAAGACTTCTAAATAATTTTTTAATGACAAGCTGATGGCTGGGTGTGGGATCATGAGGAAGAGGGAAAACATTGTTCTTGGGAATAAAATCACTGCACTTAGAAATGTAATCTTGCTCCAAAATAACAACACAATTACCTTAATCCGCCTTTGTGATGATGAGTTCACTTTTAGATTATGAGAAACCATGTTGTTGGAGAATTTTTTTGAATTACAAAAATTGGAAATTTAATCAGCACAAAAATGTTTCGTGGTGACACAAGCACAAGACAGAAAATCTCTCCTTGGACAATAGTGTAGAGAAACTAGTCACCAACGATTCATATATTGTGGATTAGTAAAAGTTTTCTTTTTTTGTTGTTCAAAAACCTTGGTTTTATTTCAACAATTCATCATGATAAACTTCAAAATGTTTTATAACTAAGCAAGGGTTAATGATTCCCAAATTTTATGTACATTTACTGAAACAAGAATTAGCCAAGATTCAGATTGCCGCCTTTGTTTCCCAGCTTTCATTAAATTTTATGCTAAGTTTTACAGTATGCTGCTTTCCTTACCTCTTGGAATAAAGCCCTCCTTTTAGTCATTGTGTATTTGAAGAAACAAGAACTTTTGTAAGTAATGATATTTTGTAATTGGAGCAAATGAAATAATGAGTCATCTACTTGAAGTACAAATCTCTTTTTTATAAGTAAAGTTTAATGCAAATTTTCTTAATTAATTATTTCTGGTTAATATATTTTCCCTATGTTCCTTTGTAATATTTCTACTGCTTAAAGCAGTAGCACCTTATGCTCTTAATAGGGAAATCTGTGGAAAGGCTTTCTTTTCCATTGAAAGTAGGAAGATGAAACTCAGAAGAAAAAGGCAACATATTTAATATCTATAGTATTTTGTGTTCCTTAATTTCTTTGAAAGTGGGGGCTGCTTATCTTAATTTTGAATTCTTTATACAGTGGTCGACTGCTTAAAAAGTATAATTCATGGAAAGATGATGTTTCATATCCAAATTATCAGTTAATCAGTCATTGATTTACAATAAATATTTATGAGCCTTTGATTAAATTTTTATATAAATTATTAAAACAATTTTCACTTGTATGTAAGACATTTATGAATGCATTATCAGCAGAACAAATGAATGTCACTCACACTCTGCTTTGTGTATGAGCATTTTGCTCTGTTAGTATTAATGGAAGCCTTAGAAAATCAAAAGGTGAGTGCAAAGCATATCTGTCTTATATTCAGTATTTATGAAAATGCCACAGCCCCCAAAGTGTGTCATTAAGAATCTGATGAATTGAAAATGGAATTATACGAGGTTTAACTATCACCAGTCTAATTTATAACAGTTTTGAGGAGATTTTCTGAACTCTAGACTTGGAAGAGAATGTATGGGTAAATATGTATATCATTCATCTGTGCAGATGATAGAGTACTCTTCTTAACCAATACAGAATATTAATTACTAAATTAATAGGAAAGGGTTCTCTTTTGTTGTAAAGTAAATTCAATCTCTCTGTTTTATGGTGAATAACACAAATTTTTAAAATGTTTTGTTACTCTGTTGATTGTATTAAAATATTACTATCATAATTTCATTACAGTCAATTCAAAAAAACTGCATAATTTGTAACAAAACTTATTTTTAAAACCATGGAAAAATACTTTTATAATTAGATAAACTACACAGAAAACCTATCTTACTCAAGATATAATGACTGTTTCAGTATTATTTCCGTCATTCTTTGCATATTTTTTGTCATATATAAATGCTCAATTTTTATCATTTTTCATTTTGTTTTACTGATAACCTTCATGATATCTACAAGAAAATGTGGTATGGCATTTAATAGCCATTAAGTTGACCTTAAAATGTAAAATTTTTAATCTGAGTTCCCAAATAGCCAAGCGGGCTATGGGTTTGCCTATGGTAAAAGTAGTGTTGGGTTCAATTCCTGGTGGGAGCCAACATGTGCAAAATGACTTCAGCTGTCAAAGCATTTTCGTTATTACTATAACTACTATACTGATACAAAGATTTGATGAAAAAAGTTATTTGACTTATACAACAGGGTGTTTTTAGTNCTGGATTTCAGTTCGTCCCACCCCTCCGCGGAATTCCATGCTTTGTACATCCCGGCTAATCTAAATATTTTCCGTCTCGACTCTAATGATTCCCACTTCAAATGAGCTAGCATTCTACTTACACTTTCTGTTTTCTTGTGTTTGCCGACTACGTACCTAGCTGCTTTCCTTTGTACACCTTCGAGCTTCTTAATAAGGCCTGTTTCGTGAGGATCCCATACACTCGTTGCATATTCTATAATCGGCCTGACCAGTGATTTGAACGCTCTTTCTCTTACTCCTTTCCCACGGAGTGTAGAAGTAAGAGAAGTTCCACTTCCCACTAATATTCAAGACTTCTCAAAATAAACACAGTGGGATGAAAGATAGGATTCAGGATAAACTCAACCAAAAAAGGTAACTATCTCACTTCACAAGAACCAATAAAGCTTGAATAGATCCCTCTATGTCTGCTCAGAATGCAACTACCTAGGGCAAGTGGTAACAATGGGAGAGAATGATATATTTAATGAAGTGAATTGAAGAATTAAACTCAGCTGGAGCACCTTCAGAAGGAACACATATTTTTAAGTCAAGAATTCCCCATGTTATTGAATTGGAAGGTCTTTGACCAATGCATGTCACCCTTCTTTACCCATGGAAATAAAACTTGGGTGTTAAGCGCAGCAATGACCCAGCAACTCCAAACAACAAAAAGCCTGGAATAGTGTATTCTTGGAATCACAAGAAGAGAGGAAATGGAACCTATGGATAAGGATGATGATAGGAGAGGCAGACATCATCGGTAAGGTAAGATCTCTGAAATGGACGTGGACAGGCCATGTTGCAAGGAGAAATGACAACCGATGCATGACAGCAGTTCTCAACAAGACACCAAGAGATGTGAGGAGGCAAAGAAGAAGACTAAAAGACAGGTGGAACAGAGACATCTTCAGTTACTTAGGGGCAATGATAAGCGCAGCTTGGAAAGAATTGGGAGACACATGTAGCCCTATATCTGATTTCAGGTTAAAAAAATTATGATTTATAGAAAGGAACACATAATTTTGCATTTTTTTTCTCTCTTCTTCACAGAAGCAATAAACAGTATCGCCATCACATAGATCCTCAACTTGGTGCCCTTCTTATACAGTTGTTCACACATTCTATTAGGGAAATGTTAAAGGATCATATCACTTTTGCTTCTCTTCCCTGCTTTAAGAATGAGGAGCATTATTCTTCCTTATTTTTGTTTCATGAAGTGCACATTATCCAAAATGTATTCATTTTCAGAACATAAAAATCTTTTTTTTAAAGTTTCTTCTTATATTTATCCATTGTCAGAACTGTTTTTATTGGATTACTCATTGCATCAATTTAGCTTAGCATAATTTATTAGAGCTTATTTATTTAAATTTCTGTGTTTTTTTATAAACTATAATTCTTCATTTTTTAAACTTTTGATTCCACTTTGATTGCAGTTGACCAAATCCTTAACAGTGAAGAGCGGAAGAATCTTTCTCCGCAAGACCATCTCAATAAACTACTGGAGCTCCTAGAAAAAAGCCAGAAACTTCAGCATGCTATACTGCGTGCCAAAAGGATGAGGATCATTAAGTATGTTTAGAATATTATTCATTGGGCATTTTAATACAATGTTTATAATTATTCCTAGAACATTATTAGATGATTGATGATGATAATAATTATCAGATTTATTCCAATAGATAATTTTCTTGAATAATGGTAAACAGTTAATTGATAGCTCGAGTGATAGGTGTACCCCATTTGAAACTTGATGCCTCTGGGTATGAATGTAAAGAAATCAGGCTACCTGCTTGCTGCTAGTCTGCAATTCTTCAAAACTGCTCATCTTTGAGGAAGTTTGATGTCTTGACTCGCGTAGTTCTAAAATCCTAACACGCCATTTCACACATTATCACCTCATAACCCCTCTGTTTTTGAGGCGTGGGAAAATTATGCACAGGTGTGCTATATTGCCTGATTCTCTTGACAAAAGTATTATTAACGGGAAGAAAAAGATAAAATAGGAATGACTCCTTTTAATGCCAATTACAAGTGCCAAGAAAATGTCTAGCATTAGAAGAAACAGCTGAAACATTAGCATATGAGCAAGCAGCTGAAGAAGGTGTCCATCTACCACCTACTAATTTCAACCAGCAAGCAGTTGACTCATTCAGGGGCTCTATACTGTGCTAGTCGAGCATCTCCTATGTCATAGGTTTGGATTCCAATCAAGGCCTGTGTACTTTCTTCTGTGTTCATTTTGAATAATTAAAATTAAGAGGCAAGATGTTTCTATTATATAAATAATGATTAGTTTTCTGCAAAGGAATTCCAACAATATGTTTTCAATACGGAAAGAAGTTATGACAATTTTTGCTTTAAGACTGTAATTTTGGATTCTCGTCAGATGTAACTTGATTCCTAGAGTTGTCATGTCTTACCCAAAACAAAAAGATGGAGTAGAAAAGGTTTATAAGTAGCTGTTAGGGCAGGTAGCCTTTTAAGCCAGCCATACCTGCCTTTTCCCCTCATTCCCTCTTCTGCTTGGTAACCATTTATGAATGCACATTTTTTTGTGCTTTGTAACCTTTTCTATCCTCTCCTTTGTTTAGTTTATAAGCTGTTAACTTGGAATTTCTTTATCTGATGATGGTGTCACCGAAACTGGTCTTTTAAATAAATAACCTGTGGACAATATATACATTTTACCAAGAGAATTTATTTTTAAAGCATGATGTTCCATCAAATATCACTTGGTTTCATCAAAACCTTTGCTGGTTTATATTTCTCCTTCAAGATCTGCATTAAGTTGGTGCTTTCAGCCTGAGAACAAACATTTTAAGTAAGTTTGTCCAGATATATTGAAAAAGTATTTTTGTTAAATTCTTTTATCAAATTTTTTAAGGTTTTTAGATATAAGAATTGAAACTTATGAAAATAAAATGTTTTGTTATTTAATTCATTGTATAATTTTGCTATTAAAAAGTAATCATTTCCAATGAATAATTATAATTTTTTTTCAAACTTTATTGTAGCAATTTTTTCATTATTTTTTCAAATTTGGAAAGGTTACTGTAGTATTTTAAGTTCATTTTATCTTCTTAATGCCACATATTAACAGGAAAATGGGTAAGGGTGATTTTGCGCAAGATGGTGCGCACCCAGGAAAATTCCCAAGGAAGAATGGACTTGAAAAAAGTCTGACAGGACCAGGAATCAAACCCAAGTCTCCAAATTGCTGGGCAGGTGCTCTGTCCATTGAGCTATCCCGGCAGAACAATTCTCCAAGCCATCGACCCACAAAGTCTCCCAAATGGCAATTGGGAGACCTGGGTTTGATTCTCGGTCCCGTCAGACTTTTTTTCAAGTCCATTCTTCCTTGGGAAAGCCACATATTAAAATTTCTTTTAAGGTCCATTCTTATCACAATACTCTGTTTGTTCCAACTCCTCTAGAATATGTTTTCAGATTTTACTTTCAGCTAAACTTTGTGTCACTGTTTTTCTTAATTTATGTCACTTGTTTTCGGAACAGGATTGATCAAAATAACAACAAAAACCCAAATTATATTTATTGGTTACTTTTATAATGCTGGATCTGTAATGAATATTTGGATTTCTTTTCATAGGAAGGAAATCACAAAGCTCCGAAGGCGGCTAGCCTTTGAACGCAGTGGTTCATTACCAGGCAGAAAAGTAAGTTCTAGTGCTGCAAAAGAGTCTCCAATATTAAACATCCGGGGCCGTCGAAGAACCCTTTCAAAGAACTCCTCTACTCCTGGGGCTGTAGAAAAAAGCAGTAAATCACCAAGAAGAAAGTCCATCGATGCCTCTCCAGATGTACACATGAAAAGTAAGTTGAGATCACTTTGTGAATCCACAGCTAAAATGTGTACACTTCATTAGGTGTAAACCCATATTTAACCATTCACAAAATTCATTTACCTTTGGTGAAAGCATGCATGCATTCTGTTCTTTATTTAAAAAAAAATTTGTGAGCTGCCTGAATAATAATGTTGCCGATCCATAGGGAAGCCATCAAGGCAGTGCTGACTAAATGGATATCTTGACTCCTATTATTCTCAATTTATTTCTTGCTTCTTTTTTGTTTATGATGTATTTATTTTGGGCTGGATGCCAGTTTATATGTCATTATGTGGTCTACTTTTGGTGACTATTTATAAACCAGTCACCTCATTCCCTATTCTTTTGCTGTCATTGTGACAAGCATAGTGTAATTGAATGTCCTGCATTATAAGGGACTGCCCCTTATCTTATACCTCATTGTCTTGTCTCATTACCTTGGGAGTATCCCTCAATACTTAACGGATGTCATGTGTATAGTCTTTGAATTGAAATCCTTTACTTTGCATTTTAGCATTCTTAGCTACTCGTATGGCTATGTGTTTTTTTGCCTTTTCTTGCACTCCTTAACTATGTAGCCTAACTTCTTTAATGGAAAGAGGAAGTCCCCGATTACATTCATTTCAATAATTATTAATGAACACAAACAACCACTCCCGAACTGGAAAAATCTGACTAGCCACGACTTGAACTCAGGACCTTAGGGTTAGCACACTAACCACTTGCCACTATGGCAGAAAATTATTGAAAAGTCATGCAGTTGTCTATGTAAATACTCTGCAAGCCACTTTCTGGTGTGTGTCAGAGAGTTGTAAAGTAAATGTGTACAATTGGTTGTAAAATAATGATATGTTTCACAATGTTCGCTTAATGGATTTAAATTTAATTTAGAATTTTGATTTTAAGGGATTACAGATTTAAAAATTTGGACATGCTCAGGTATATTGAATTTCAGAAGATTTAATGTATCATATTTGTATGACGTTGCATAGTATTTATTATTAGTGCCTTGTGTTTTCTGTTAGTGGTCTCCTCTTGTTTAGCGGTATTTACACTTTTACCTATAAGATAGGATTTACTTTTCTGCAGGTGAGGATGGTTTTGAATCTGATTCAGAGTGTTCATCAGGAGGTGATGCAGCCCAATCAGCTCCAGCAGCAGTTGTTAGTGAGGAAGGAGAAGAGGACAAGCAGGCATCACCCACCCCAAAGAGGAGAAGCAGGAAATCTGCTAAGGAAGAACAAGATAATGTGATGACAGAGAAGGAAATGAACAAGAAATCCTCTACTCCTAGTGCGACGACAAACATGCCATACCAAACGAGGAAGTCAGCATTGAAACAGCAAACTGCTGATCCTGCAATTGTAGAAGCAAGTCCCGTTGAGAGAGTGTCCAGGAGACAGAGCATGCGTCACCAGTCTGAGGCCTCGTCTCCTCTCAGTCCTAGGTCACGCAAAGGTGTTAGTGTTGAAACTAAGGTCACAAGGAGTGGTAGGGAAGTTAAGGAGCCTCTGCCAGTCAAGAATGTAGTCCCTAAACCAGGAAAGGCAGGCAAGGGAACAAGTGCTGCTCCTACTAAAATAGCTTCAACTCCTACAAAGGCTGTAGCTCCTCCAGAAGAGCCTCCAGTTCTTGTTGCAGCTGTAGAAAATGAGGACAATGATGAAGCAGATACACGTGAGTCACTATGTAGTATTTTCTTAATGCTAAATGTAATAATATTTTTCTTTTGCTATCATTGGTGCAAATGTGTTTTAATTTTTTTTCATCAATCTTTTGATGCTCTCTTGATATTTCACCATGATAGATTCCATTTTACTTTGCATTTTTTTATGTAAAGACATTAATGTATAAAATACTGTGAAATATCTTTCATACTAGTAAAGGTTGCCGTCAAGCATGATGGAACTTAACTTTTTTTAAGAATACATCTATTATTGTATACATCTGGTCTTCCTAAGCCAGAAAGTGACTGTTGTTGGTCTTTAATATTATCTTAATTGTGACCAGTTGGTGGTTTGATAAACGAGGGATGAATTTGGTATGCATTTGCCCATAATTAAATGTATGAAGGACTATTTTGTCATTTGTCATTATGAAGTCAACATTAATAAATCTTTTGCATACTTCAACTCTAAGCCATGAAATTTGTAAGAAAAGTACTATCTTCTCATAGCTGTTAATTCTCCTTTTAGATTCCAAGCATATTCTTACAGAATAACGAATTAAGTTCTGTATCGATAATTGGGTTGGTAAACGCCCCCATCAAGCAGGATGGAATTATGATAACTGGATACACAACCTAATCATACCCTAATTTTCTTTTTAAAGATACTGATCAGGATAGAGTTTAAGCTGAGAATTTTAATAGAATTTGGAAAAATAAGAAACTTGATTTCATTGAACACTATGCAGTTTGTGGGATTTACGTAAGCTCACAGCTTTAATATATTTTTTGTGTTCAAATTTTGTTCATCTCCAAATCATCTTTCCTTTTTCTCTCCATAATATTTCTTCTTCGTATTGATCACAACAAACCAACTTATAAATGTCCTTTGGTAAATCAGATTGATTAAGAAACTTTCCCACATGGCCATTTGTTAGTACCTACGATTTGACGTTGTACTTAGCAATGCTGGAATCTCAAAAAATTGTCGCCTCTACATAAAGTCTGTCATTAGTTCCTACCAATAATTCTATATGGACATATTATCCCTGCATATTTATATGGGATAATGCATGAGCTTGAATTCAATAATCGCCTTGGTTGCCAAGGGGATGAGTTGTTTATTACAGCAAAAGTTTACAAATATTTGGTATATTTTATCAAAATTCTCTTAATTTCAAATGTATGTCAATAATTTATGACGAAAATGAGAATCTATAATCCTTTTCCTTTCTTTTGACACTTGTCTCGATTTTGTTGGACCATTATTTCTAATTTAATTTTGCAAAAGAAACTTACTATGCAAGTCATGAAAATGAACTTTATGTGCATTTCTTATAGAAACGTACTATGGGCTCCTGGGATCAAACCCAAGTCTTCTTAGAGATGAAAATTGTTTTCACAGAGCTTTCAACCTCGTAGAAACATAATGCAGTTTGTCTCACATCCCTACATCAGCCATTTCTGAGGTAGAGAGGGAGATGGACCAACATTTTGCTTTTTTATACATATGACTAGTAAACACCCCGTCAAGCATGAGGGAACTTTATTTACTTTAAAAATATATCTATCATCGTACATATCTGGTCCTACTAAGTCAAAAGGATGGGTTGTTTATTTCCCAAAAATTTTATGAATTTTCCGTGTATTTTATCAAAGTTCTCGCAATTTTAAAATTATATGAATGATTCACGACTAAGATAGGATTCTAAGATCATTTTCCTTTCTTTAGACACTTGTCTCAATTTCTTAGGGCCATTGTTTCTAATTTAATTTTGTAAAATAAACAACCTCTGCAAGTCATGAAAACATAATTTACGTTCATCTCTTATGGAAACGTATTATGGGCTCCTGGGTTCGAACCCGGGCCTTTAGAGAGATGAGAATACTATTCCTGGGAGTTTCAGCATCGTAGAAACACAATGCAGTTTGTTTCAGGTCCCTAAGTCAAGCCGTTTCTGAGATAAATAGGGTAACGGACAGACGGACGGACGGACAGGCATTTGCTTTTTGTATATATGGTTCTTCCAGAGACCACGTCGAATGCGTTCCAGTGTCCTCCCGGTGAACTCGAACGATGAGTGAGGAAGTCCATACTTAGGGTCCAAAAGTTGGGGCCCTTATAGCTTTGATTGGGCTCTAGAATTGAAAAATGCATGTCGTTGGGGCCCTTATAGCTTGGGTAGGGCTCTAGAATTGAGAAGTGCATGCCGTTCCTGTGTCCTCCTGGGGCCCTCTGACCAGTGCTGTTCTGAAGGACGTTTATGGTGCCTCATCAATGAAAAGTTAAGGTTTTTTGGAGCCAATGTGGCTTCTGGAATTGTGGTCCAGGGTCTCATCAATCCTCTATGCAAATAGGGCGAAAGAATGTGGCGTAGCAACTGTTAACCTAATGAGAATCTTCGGAATTAACAGACAATAATTATCCTTAGCAGTAATTAAGTTTCTAATGTTTTTGTCCATTAATAACATCAATAACTCTAATTAATAACATAGTAACAATAGAAATCAATTATGGAAGGCTTTACCTTGAGGTATATCATCACGTTGGTATGAAAGAAATAAAGATAATGCGAATTTCATTTGCATTGCAATTTTCATTTCTTTCATACCATTATAATAACATTTTTTCATGAGATTTAGATTGGTAAATAATTTGTGCAAAACTCAGCTGCAATGGAAACTGATCTATTCAATTTTAATTGCTACAGGATATGATTAAACGTAATCTCTGTACACCCAGCCGCACACCCAGTAATAATTTTCAATTATACCACACACGACTTCAATTCAATTATGTATCTGTAAATTTATACTTTTACGTTCCTGATGCATTCATGATGGCTACACCTATCCCACGCAATGATATCTAAGCCGCCTTTCTTAATGATTCAGTTTTTCATAACCGAATATTTTCGGTACAACCGAATATTTTCGGTACAACAACATCCCCACAGTTATACCAACGAAGTTTTGCTAAGATCCTATCAGATCATAGCGAGTACACTCCAATTTTTACTGATGGATCGAAATCTAACCTGGATGTAGCATGTGCAGTTGTCTCTCCCATTTCTGGAGTGACAGGGTTGAAACTGCAGAAAGNACTTTGCTATGATTTATTGTTACAGCATTGGTATAGATTTACACCACAATAAGATAATCAATGTAAGTATTTAGACCTAGCGCACCTTATCGTCACATTTGAAACGGAGAATCTATCGGAGATGCAATTAACGAATTTGCAATTTCAATAGGTTGTGACGAGGAGTTCAAAGTAAAAACTAATAATAAATTGTTTTTGGGATAACTTTACATGTATAGATTTTTTAAAACAAGACAGTATATAAATAGTTATCTGCTGAAAATTAAGAATACATGATAGTTATTACTTTAAGAAAGGTGCTCGAATAAATTTCTTAAAATCGTCAACGTGGTCAGATTCCTACATTCGTCCCCGTCATTGCTCGATAGATTAACAATGGTCAAATCTGCAGATTACCTTTTACATAGTGGTAAACGGTAGCTTTAATTTTATTCGTCGAGTGAGGTTTTTTCTAAATCGAAGCAATCATCATCATCGGCAATTTACCTTTCTACAAATGCTTGATATACCAACATCTCCACCGTTTCCTATTTTCCGCTCCTCTCGCTTCCAATGGCAAATGTGTTTAATTTTCCTCGAGGTAAATGCCTTGTGTCTTGGAGAGAGGAAATAATATGAGAGGAGTGCCTTTTGCAGGAAGTTTTAAAAGCGTCAGATGAGGGGGTAGGGATTAGGAAGGGTGTGTAGAGAGAGATAGAAAAGGGGCGTATGGAATAAAAAAGAGCGAGGATATTTCGGCGGGCCGCTGTCGGTCCGTGTTTGGGCAAAGACGACGCCCAGCGCGAGAGGGCGTGGGTTCTTTGGAGAAAAAAGAGAGACGATTTATACGTGCCGCCCTCGCACGGCAGAAAAAAACAACCTCGCCCAAGCACTCACAAATGTATTCGTAGCTATGAGAGTTGAAAATGTGGCTTCCAAAGTGCGCCCGAAGAAGTAAGCGATTCCGAGTGATTGGTCGGTCATTCCAATGAAAGAGTCTCCATTTCTTGTAAAGTCTCTTCATTAAGAAGTGTTTCTAATTGACAAATTTCCTGTCGCCGTCGCATTCGCAAAGTGAGCAAAATCTCGCGACTTAATAAGATTCTTATTTGGATTTTACGGGAACTGAGTTAATGAAATAGTTTGAACCGCTGGTGGCTTTCTGATGTTATACTCGCTATATTTTTGAAAACTTAAACTTCACCAGTTTTGTTTTCTGATCGAAGCGTAAGTGCTTGGAGGTGTTCAAATTGTTTTTTATTATAATTTTCTCATGTGTATTATTTTATATTCCTCGACTTTTCTATCCGACGATATCTCCCTACTCGGGACGATAAAATGCTAGAAAGGCTTCGTTTAAAGCCATCATAATTATGTGCGTGATTATTTATGATTAAATATAAATTTTAGTGATAAAAATCGTCTTCCCACTGCAGAGAAATTATAAAATCTGGTCAAATAATAAATAAAATTCTTACACAAAATCATCTGGGGGTTGAATTCTTACCCATGAAGAGTACCCAACTCAAAGCCAAATGCAACATTTTCATCTTCTGGTTCGTTTGTACAACTTAAAAAGGTTTTAGTAAATAGAACAATGAGGGGACAAATGGACTATGGGATGTCACGTGGTTAATTCTCGGAGTGTAATGTAAGATTGACTGAATTTGAGTGTAAAAGTTGTTTAATAATATTTCTATCTGAGGGTTGCATCGCAAACAAACAAAGAAGAATAATAACTTTTAAATAATATGCGGAAAAATCGGTAATCGGAATTATTAATCTTCCATTTTCATAAGTAAGATTCAAGGGGTACTCGATAATATCTGTGCAATATATACAACAAATTTTCTGGTACCTTTCGGGATCTATATTCAAATAAGCCTCGATGCATGTTCATAATAAACGAAGGGACCAAAGAAAACAGCGGTAAACAACTTCCGACCTTCATAGAGATTGACGGATATTTCACCTTTTCCAGAGGCATGCATATATGTATGTGGGATTCTGGTTTAACCTTGTGAATTTAAATAGCTGATAGCGACCTTTGAAGATGAAAAATAACAATGAAGAGAATCCGGAACTACGTATGTACCCCAATATCAGCGTACATATTACCCGAAAAGATTAATAACTGAATGGGAGTTGGTAATTGTCTTTCGAATAATTAACCGGAAATCTCACTTTTAATTGACAGCATATGAATATATTTTTATAACACACAATTGGTGTCGGAAATAACAGAACATCATGAAGTGTACTTAAAAGAGTGCAGTTAAAAAGATAGGCTGTGGAGGTCTGCATATGCCGGATAAAGCTGCCAGTTTATTGGACTCATGCTCGAGTATACCTCGAAGGAAAGAATTATATGATACAGTATAGAATCATACATATATATATCACCATCATCAGCCATTTTCAATCCGATGTTGGATGTAGGCCTCTCCAAGCGCTTTCCAATTCTCTCTATTCTGAGCCTCTCGTTGCCATGTTACCCCTAAATACTGAATGATGTCTCTGTTCCATCGGTCCCTTGGTCTTCTTCTTGGTCTCTTCACGTCTCTTGGTATCCAGTTCAGTACTGCTGACGTCCATCGGTTGTCGTTTCTCCTTGCAACATGGCCTGCCCACATCCATTTCAGTAATCTTACCTTATCTATGATGTCTGTCACTCCTGTTATCTTCCTATAGGATACTAAAGGCGAGGCAGAAGGAAGTGCCTCACGGAGCCGCCGATTTTTTTGCCGTAAAGTCCCGGGTTTGGACATCTAGGAAAAAAGCGGACTTCCATTCTACGCATCATGGGTTCGATTCTAAGGGGCCCCAAAAACGGCCACTTTCCCATAAGAATGCATTGATCGCATTTTCAAAAATTCGTATAGCGTATTTTGCTTAAAGATAGAACGTTGAAATTTACGGAGTGGTTAGAACGTATTTTTATCTTATTTTTGACGTAAGAGCTTTATCCCTAATGGCCCCAGGTTCGATGCTAGGTACTTAGTGCAAACGTTTCAAAAAATCGTTTTGGGTATTTCTAGATAAGATAGAACGTTGAAATTCACATCATCGATAGAGATCTAAATTATCTATAGTATAGCTAAAGGTTTTTTCCCTGAGGGTCGTTAGTTCAATGCTAGGGCAATTTAGATTATTTTCTGTTAAGGAAGATTCTTGCAATTCACGGTGTTGTTAGAATAGAAGATTGTTTATCGTATGCCGTAAAGCTTTTTGCCCTAAAGGCCCAGGTTCGATCCCAGGACCATTCGAATGACCGAATTTTCAAAAATTCGTTACGGGATTTCCCGGGCAGGTAGGTTGAAATTCGCCACATCTACAGAAGATAGGGATTTCTATCGTATGCAGTAAGAATATTTGTCCTAATAGACCCAGGTTCGATGCTAGGGGAATTCGTATCGACGTATTTTGAATAATTCGTTTAGGGCAATGTAGTTTGTGGATGGCACTCGGTGTATGGCAGGTGGACTGTAGCAGGAGGTGTACAATGCCTTAGTTAATCTAACTTACATTAAGCTTGCAGTATGCAAGCAACTTTTACTCGTGTATATATATATATACACAGTGAAACCCCTCTACAAGGGACAGTCTCGAGACCTTGGTGATCGCCGTTGCTGAGAGGTGTCCGCTTAAGAGGGGCGTTTTTTAAACTCACATATAACTTAAAGAAATGTATTTCCTAGATAAGTAAACAATATCAATATAATTATAAATAAACTAGTGCACTTGATGTAATTTACATGGAAAAGCATTAAACCAATGCACAAAATAAGTTATAAACTAGTAGATTAACGTTGGTAATTTGCATAAAAATTATAATTCATGCTTATGATTTACATTTTACTCTCAAGAATCGAATTTATTCCTTCTAAAATATGAAGGGGTCTCAGTTTGTTTCTTCTCTTTCGAAATTACAATTAGTTGTTCGTGATGGATTATGGCATCGCATATGATATGGCCTATGATGTCATGCTTCCTATCGTAAAAGTCTTTTAATTTTTTCAGGTTATCTAGGCCTTGACAATAAGTTTTAATGCTGTCAGCAGCTTAAATATAAAGAATAACGTTTTTGTTATATTTATTTATGGAATTACCAAATAAGCAAAACGATAATGTACTAACGTTGTTATTTCTTGATCATCCCTCTTTAATTTCGTTTGGTTCACTTATTTCCTGAATAGATTTTAAAATATCTTTTACTTCCAAACTGGTATCTTCTGTAGTTAGTCTTTCGTCTATCTTTGAGTACTCGCAAGCTTCCATACTCATATTAGACAGTTTTATTAGTCCACCGAGCTTTTCTGTTTCTTCATCTACAGACCCACTATCCATCCATTTCTTTGTCTTTTGTGCTGCTAGGGAAACCAGCTTTCCTACAACAATTCTTAACTGTTGCAGGCGCCACGGTATTNTTATAGACTCATCAAACTGTAGTGAGAAGTAGTCACGTAATTCCAAATCACTTTAATTGAGTTTGCATGTCCTTTGAAATGTCATGTATTCTTCTTGTGACGGTATTATCTGACAACTTTAATAAAACTACCCTACTTCATCAGCATTAAAAATGTTTTCACGAGCATACCCTTCAACTATTCCTCTAATTTTTTATGCCCATTCAGTTACTGTATCTTCACTGACCGATGCCGGTTCGCCACAAATAGCTTTGAATGTTATTTTATGACGGATTCTGAAGTGGTCTAGCCACCCGTTGGATGCTTTAAATGCGCCAACATTCAATTCCTGGACAATTTATAAGGCTTTTTCTTGAATCATAAGACCCGAAACCAGAATTTTTCGTGACCGAATTCCTCGAAACAACTCAAAAACTGTTTTATCAATAATAGTACCTTCACCGACCTAAAATACATGGCTCCTTTTATCATAAAGTTCACTTTCACGGAAAAATCTCAAAAGTTTGTTTTTATTTTTTTAATATTCCTGCGATTTGATTTTTTCTAACTTTGAAGTGCTCAGCAAGAACCCTCACAGAAGATTTACTGCCTTCGTAGCAGTTAATAATCTCTAACTTCCGTGGTGCCATCTTATGGAACAATGGCCATCTTATGAAACTGAAAACCTCAGGATCGACTGAGATGGAAACGTATGTGAGGGGACCACGTAGTAGAAACATTGTAGAAACACTTTGCAGCAAATGTACGCTACGATAGAAAAATCGTACTAAGTAATGAATTTGTGTCATACTGAAAGACTTGGAACTGAGTATATCGAGTTCCATTGTACAGATCAAGGAGTGTTAGAGTGTCGCAAGGACATCGGGTATTGAAAGGATTTCAGTTGTAAAATCAGCTAATGTGTCCGTTAGCAGAGGTTACTTCATTTCCAGGGAGCAAAAAGTTAGCTGTCCGCGTCCGCTCAAGAGTGTCCAGTGTAGAGGGGTTCAAATTGTACGTAAAATACAATGCTTCTGTTCGGGACATCATGAAATCGTCTGTTAGGAGGGGTGTCCGTTGTAATGGGGTGTCCGTTAGGAGGGGTTTTACTGTGTATATACATATAT
>KZ309798.1:125027-160696 GCA_000376725.2 Ladona fulva
AAGACACCTTCCTTTCCTTTAATCCTTGTGATTTCCTGGGGGGAAATAACCTCATAACACCGCTTTGTGAGCCGGCTGCCTCAGTGAGGACCTCGGACGGCAGGTTGTGCCACTATGTGGAGACTGCCAGTCTTGCTCACAAAGCATTCCCTTAACAGTGTGAGAGAGACGCGGCACGGTAGTTCAGTGGTTAGAATACCTGCCCGGAAAGATATAGATTTTTATTTTAAAATCTATATCTTTTAAGGATATGCCGTAAAGATTTTTTTCCCTTTGGGCACAGGTTCGATGCTAGGACGCATCAAATTTTGTCTGTAAGGGTAACCGACTTATAGGATAGTGAAGTGTATTTTTCTTTTTTGTTTCATCAGGGAAAGCTTTCTTTAATACTGTAACTATGTATGTAAAAATGTAGTTCTGTTATCCAATGTAGAACAGTAAGATATCATTTTCTGCATGAATTTTTCCTTAATTTGAAACTATTCCAATAATGGCTTGATATACTTGCAGCTAAAAGAGGTCGTCGCAAAAAGATTCCAAAGCGCCAGTGGGGTGATGATGTGTCTTCAGGTCAAGCTGAGCCAGCCAAAATATCCCCAATCCAGAGGCGCTCTAGCAGCCAACAGCAGCAATCCCTTTCTAGTCAGGGTCCCCCTCCAGAGCCCAGGAAGTCCCCATTGCGCCTTCGACAGGCAACTCCAGATGCCTCTCAGGGTAAACCAGCATCCTCCCAGTCACTGCAGACTCATCCAAAAGTAGGAATTGGAGCTGCAGCTAAATGTCTTGGAAGTGGTGGAAAGCCAGCATCCGTTGCTGTGAAAATGGCTACTACACCAAGTGCTAAGCCTCCAGGGCAATCTAGCTCAAAACCACTTGGTGCAGCCATCACCACCTTACCAGTTACTCCACTATCCAGTCCACTACTCTCAACTCCAACCAAATCTGACCCACAAGGACTGCCTTTGACTCAGCAACAGCAGGCATCTTCCGGAGGAAGTACTGGCTCTCCTTCTGGAGTCAACAGGAGGACTGCTGTTCTTTTCACCAGAAAAGCTGCTGCTGCTGCCTTTAGGGTAATGGCAGCTTTATTACATTTATAAGTAATCATTGTATAAGTATCAAGAGATTGCTCCTTTTCCATGTGGCAACCATAACTTCATGTAATGATTATCCATCAGATCTTGAAAAAAAAATAAAATCCATGTGATTGGTAAATAGGATAGTGACGTGAAAGTCTCAATGATAAAAAGTAATCAGTATTAATATGACAATTGATACTTTAACCTTTAATTCTTTAAGTTGTTAATACACCCCTTTGAAGAAAAACTCCTTTGAGGGTGTTTTTAGAGGAAGCAATGGCCATATTTATTGTTTCAGCAATGAGTAAATCGTTTTGCTAATTTTGATGTGCAACAATCTCATTTTCTTCCTAAAACAGTCCATTTAAATATATATCATGAATCTAAAATTCCTGTACATCAGCATGCCGTGTGTCTTATTGACTGGCAAAAATGGTAATTTTTGTAATAAAAAAATTTTCAGACTGCTTTTGGCTACATCCTCAGTTACTTCTGTTTTTGCTTCTAAGTTCTCTATAGAGCAGTGTAATTTCTGCAAGGATTCTGTTTAATTACAATTTATCTTAAATTATAAACAATTTGATTGATGAAAAATTACTTTAAGGACAATGAATGCTTGAGATCTTTTTTTCTCATTATCTGTTTCATTCAAAAGGAACCTTACAGCCCCTCTCATTGGCACAAACCAAGTGACACTGTTGAGGATTAAAAACTGATTTAATTCCATTTTTATTAATTGCTGAAATTCAACCCCTTGAGTTTTCCTGTTAGTGTCAGTAAATAAAATATAATTTCAGTTGATTTATCGCAAATTCAACTTGAGACACACAACAAGCTCAACAAATGCCCCATTTTGAAAAGGAACTTCCTTTTTCAAGATGTGGTTCCTGTCTATTTTTCATTATGTCCTGACAATGTAAACATTATGAGATTCTGAGGTATAAAAGGAAGATCATTTATTTATGAAAAATAAATTACATTTAATTCTATTCAACTTATTCAGCGGGCTAAAACAATGAGCATTTTCACATGCAAGTTTGGTCCTGGATAAACACTGTTAATAACTTGAATGCAGTGGTTTGTTGTCATAGTGAATCTTAGGTATGTAAGGGAAGAATGTGACATTCTTGGAATGTTTCGGGTATCTAGATTGCAAATTTTGGAAAGGCTAAAACATTTTTATGGTTAGTCTGTTAAATTTTGATTGAATATTTTGTAGGAAATGTTTTGAATTCTGATAATTTTCAAAGCTCATTGGAAGGAAAGGTAGGGCACACTTGTGGAAGTCATGTTAGTGGAGATCATATTCACTGGTGAATTATTCTCATCGTATCAAAGATCTTTTGTGATAGACTTTCTTTTAAATTTGATGTAAGAGGAAATTTTATTGGAGCATTTCTATTCAAGTCTATGAAATAATAGTTCACATTTGAAAACTTTTTGATAAAAATCATTCTGAGAAATAAGATTGGTGTTTAACATCTTAAAGAGGATTTCATTAATATATATTGTTAAAATGAATGGTTTCCCCAATTTTTAGAGGAGTGCTGAATTTCAAGAAATTTGTCATTTAGAAGATTAAGGGTGCTCATCATTAAGGGTGCTCTAGTGCAAGATGGTGAGCACCAGGAAAAATTCCAAGGAAGTATGGACTTGCAAAAAGTCTGATTGGACCGGGAATCAAACCTGGGTCTCCCAATTGCTGGGCGGGTGCTCTGTCCATTAAGCTATCCCGGCAGAATATTCTTCCAAACCATTCGGGAGACTTTGTCCTTTGCCCACAAATGTCATTTTTCAATCAATGGAAATTTTTCATTACTACAAAGCAACATTCTAGTAATTTATGATTGAAAAAGTGAAACTGCCTTAAAAGAATGTCTTATATAAGTAAATAGATTAAGCTTTTCATTGAAGCGTACTCCCAATTATGTAAAAGAAGAATTTATTGATGTTAGTCTTAGTGGGATGAAGGATTATCCCTCTTTGCTCCCCAATGTTTAAAGTTCTTCTTTCAGCCATAAAAGCTGTCTTTCTCAGTACTGTTCTGTTCTGTTTGGTTATCATTACATAGTTGGTGCAATTTTCCTTGATATTGATCATTAATTTTTTAAAGTAAAGAGCTTAATATTTTTCTTATGATACTTTTTTTTCATGGTTAACTTACAAACTTATTTTCATACTCCTACACTTAATGGTCTATGATTAAGGATTTTGTATTTCTTTTCCTTTGGTATTTATTTTCTATTGGTATTTCTAACAATATTTACTTTGAGGCAGTATTATACCTATGATTGTGATTGGGAAATACCTGATAAGCCTTTTTACTTTAATTATGTATTGTTTGCAATTTACTACCTTTCCCTCTTTGATAATAAATCTTTGTATATTCAGTATGTACATTAAAATTTAATAAATTTGTGAATATTTAAAAAAAATATCATTCTCAGTATTGTAGATGCAAATTTAGAATATGTATCTTGTTTGCAGGTTTTCTCCATAATGTTTGATAGTATTTCCTGTTATGACAAATATTAGGAAATATAGGCTTTAAGGGTAAGATTTTATAGAATATATCTGATAAAAAATACGTTTCAAGGACTGTCATTTATTATTCTATTTTGGATATTGGTTGTGATGATATAAGTTAAAATATCCTACATTTACAAAGTCAAGGACTTTTGTAATTTTCAAAATACATTCAGACTGCCTCAAGGTCAAATTGAATTTTATGGCAGATTTTTTTTGCCATTGAGATCAGAATTTGGGCGCTCTGAAGAGGCATTTTATAACCTGCCATACTAGGCTGGACAAGTTGTGGCAGGAAGCTAGAACAGCATTTTAAATTGTGAAAATTAGAGTTATTATTCTTTTCATTCTAATGCATTTTCTTAATTACAATTATTATTATTGTTATCATATGCTAATGTTGTAAAAGAAACTCCAAAAACCTTGTAATAAGTTATCATGTAATTTTTGGTAGCCATAGCTGTATGATTAGTAATTGTTTCAGCAAGTGCAAGGTTCACACCTCCTTACATAGAATCATGCACTCCCTGGGATATTGTGCCCTTTATTATACATTACCTCAGTAAGATGTATTTAAAGCTTTTCTTTCAGATGAGGATTTCTATTGACAATTCCATCTCATTTCCACACTCCTAAAAAGTGAATCTATGATACGCATTGGCTAATAGATGTTGGTATTGATTTGTTTTAGAAGCCAGATACACCCACACCAGCTGCTCCTAAGCGAAGAGTTGGGAGGCCTCGGAAAAATCTGGATGCTGCTCTTGGCACAGTGGCAAGCCCACCTTCAAGCCCTCTCATGCTCCCTGGAACCTCTCCTTTGGTAGTTATTGGGGATCCTCAGAGTCATCTCAAAGGGCCCCTTAATTCAACATCTGCAGCACATCTTGGCCAGGCTGATCCCTCTTCCCCTATTGTGCCAGCAACTGAAAGCTTCCGTGTCTACCGCAGTGGGGGAGGTAATTTGTCATCTTCCTTTTTTTTTTTAAATATCCCAGTTCTATGTAAGTTGAACTGTATTATAAATGTTTTAACTAATTGTTTGATTTTCTAAAGATGTCTAAGAAGGGGCAGAATTAGAAGGTTTTGCTAAACTCATTATTAATTTGGCTATATAATGTTAAAAGTTATAAATGTTTATTAAGCTTAACAACATAAATTGTTCTAATATGTTAATATATTTCAATAGAACTTCTGAAGTTGAATTTGACTCCGTCACTGAATACTTAGGGCTTTCTCAGGTGTCCCTTATCAATTACTGAATTTTTTTAAGGACATTAATGTTTTTTTNAGCTCTGAGGATGAAGAAGGTCCACACTCTGAGTCATCTGGAGAAGGAGGAGCTGATGATATTAATGCTGGAAACAGTGCTGGTGGCCACCGACACCAGACTGGACAGCAGCTCTCATGTGGTGTGGTACCATTGAAACCTTTGGATTTGGTGTGGGCAAAATGTAGGGGATATCCATGGTATCCTGCGCTCGTGAGTATCATTTGTATTATTAATTTAATTAATTATTTTATTTAATAATTAACCTCACAGGTTTTTTAGGGTTGGTTTTGCAAACTCGGGAAGGTGTACTTACACCTTTCCGACTTACACTTACACAAGGATACTGGCCAAATAATATCTACAGAGATTGCTTTGACAAGGATTTATATTTTCTAAACATCCACTAATCTATGGTAGTCAATTTCTGTCTTCATATCTTCCCTCCACATATCTTTCTTTACTCACCATAGCCATTATCTGTAATACATTAGTAGTGGCTACTAATTAGTATGGGAATCAGTTTAGAGTCTCAGAAGATGGTAACACCAAATCAATACTTCTTGGTCTGGTGATGGGTCAATGTTCCCTGGCTCATGTGCTTCTCAATTGGTTACTCCGTAAATAAGTAATACCGTGATTTTTCAGGATGTTATTAGTACAAGCCAAAATATAAGCCCCAGTTCAAATCATTAGCTAGATGGATGGATTTAGTCTGATACCTCCGGTAAATAAGCCCCTAGACCTCTATAGGAGAAAAAAATAATACAATGCTCATTTTATCCTTTATGGTTATCATGTACTGTTTTTTTTGTTTCAGTTTACTTTGTGGTCTGAATTTTAGCTCATTTTCATATCATTCTTAAGTCAAATCACTTACCTCACACCATTAACTATCCTTTTTATCTGCCACAAGATAAGTCTGCTTTAATCTAGGTTAACACCATGGCCACTTCATAAACAATTAGCAATTTTGTCCATATTTCCAGTACTCTCTTCACAACTATGACCATCTTTAGACAAAGCATACCTGCATAAGGTATCTTTGTTACATGGGATTGATGGAAAAAAATTCAATATAAGTTAAATGGCATTTTAAACTGGATGTAAAAACCTTTAATTTTTTGTGTGTTGAATATGGGCATAGAATCTTTTTTGGCTTTTTAATTCTGAATACAGTGATTTTGACCTGAATTGAAAAGGGATCTTCTTTAGCTTATTTTTCCACAGCTGAAGTTGGGATCACTGAAGTGAATTGCGTTTGATTAATTACTTTGTTTGGTTTGTTCTCATATTTTTGAAGCCATACTTTGAATATGGTCAACAAATATTTTTAACAAATAGATTCCCATCTTTTATTACTTCATTTTTGTCATTTTAACTGTAAAATGAAGCAATTTCTTTCAGATATTATATGGACAAATGACAAATCATTTAACCCCAAAAGGTTAGAGTTCATTGAAGTGCACAACATCTTTCCATGACTAGACTCAAAGAGCTCACAGAAACTCTGGTTAATTTTATATGTTTCTAACTTGAGTTTGCTATGAAAGGACACCATCAAGGGACTTTTTATCTTAAGTTCTTACCTGAGAAGAGGCTGATGGGGAATATCCCACTATCACAGTGCTAGAATTGGCTCCTACCATGGGATGAAGATTTTTGATTCACAATATCTTAATTTTGTTATCATGGATCTAATAATCTTAACTAGAGTGTCAAAAGAAACCCCCTTAGAGATGAGGCCAAGGCAGAAATGCCATCTAACAACTGGAAGAATCCACCTTATAAGTGGATGGTAGAGCGTCTTAAGCTTCATTTTTATCATGTCTTTTGTGTGATAGAGATGAGGACTGGAAGAAGAAGATCATGCATGAAGCATGAGTGCTTAAAATGGGTTTTTCTGTATTTACCTAACCAATATCATTGACTCCTAAAACAAATGCATTCAGTAAAATATTCAAAAAATGATATACTGCACTTTCTGATGAGAGAGCAGCATGAAATTAAAGGATTCATAAGAGGATCTAATTGATTGTCAACATTTGTTGTTACTTTTGATTTCTTTATTGATTGAACTTTGTTGATTTTTTTAAGCATACATTATCAGATAATTTTCATCAAATGATATTATTTTGTTTCTTTATAGAAAATGATATTTTAATTAGTGGCATATGCATCTTTTACATATTTTGGTTGGGTTTACATCTAATGAGTTAACTATTTCTCAAAAAGTCCTAATATTTTCCAAGGCCTAAATAATGAACTGCTGATAAGATACTCAAATGGCAAGAGCATCGGCAAGCCCTGAGAGAGTTGTAGTGGAGAAGATCACCCTCTCTGATTAATTAGCAAAAAACCCAATTTGCTTTGAGTAACCTTGGAAACAAGGAGCTCAAACTAACAGCAGGGCTTATCTATGATTGCTTTACATCTTTTGTATTTTTTTAATTGTTTATTTTTTCCAGTAAAATGATATTTTGACCATTTATTAGGGAGAATTAGTGTATTGAGATTTTTGTTGCTTTAAGATGATTATGAAAGAAAAGTGAGAAATCAACTCCCTTTTCTATCACTATGCCAGAATTGGAATGATTGTGGAATTTTTTCTAAGTTTTTACTTGTGAGCCACATTTTAAGGCTGAGCTGCATCCTTTAACCTTTCGTCAGTCCCGCCTAAAATCATAACACAAACAGTTGTTTGTTGTATTCCTTACAACAGGTCTTTTTTCAGCCAAATGTCTAAAATGAGTTGATCTAATTGTAATTTATGGAGACTAAACTTTTGCTTATGACATATGTGATGAGTTACTCGTATTGTTATAAATTTATCAACTTTTTCATCTAAAGATTTATAATATATTTTATGATATTTATATACACGCAAAGAGTGCTTAAAGAGCTGAAACATTTTTCTATTACTTCTAAGAAAAAATCTTTTCGAATTATACTCAATAACAATACGATGTAAGGATTAATTCTATTTGTTTAAAACAAAAATAGAGTAATCAAATAAAAAGTGGTCACGTTTTGTATGTGATACAATAGTCGTCACTTGACTCGTTTAATAGCTTTTGAAGTTGAATTAAGACTAAAACGAATCTTTTGACACCATTAAAATTTCATGAAGAGTGTAATAAAGGAATACACCCAGACCCTAGGTTCATGGGACCATCCAGGAAGAAACAGGGCCCGAAAAGCCACCCATGTTGTACAGAATACAGCGGTGTGACTGACAGAGGGTTAAGGACTAGTTGTGTTACACCATGTGACGCATTGCTGAGCACAACCAGTGTTGACTTGATTTTGGTTTTTGCAGACATTCCAGCTGAAACAGATGATGACAGCCAGTCAGAGTCTAGTTCAAGCAGTTGTTCCTCGTCTGGAAGCAGTAGTGAAAGTGAGGGTGGAGGGAGCTCTGAGGATGAAGAAGGTCCACACTCTGAGTCATCTGGAGAAGGAGGAGCTGATGATATTAATGCTGGAAACAGTGCTGGTGGCCACCGACACCAGACTGGACAGCAGCTCTCATGTGGTGTGGTACCATTGAAACCTTTGGATTTGGTGTGGGCAAAATGTAGGGGATATCCATGGTATCCTGCGCTCGTGAGTATCATTTGTATTATTAATTTAATTAATTATTTTATTTAATAATTAACCTCACAGGTTTTTTAGGGTTGGTTTTGCAAACTCGGGAAGGTGTACTTACACCTTTCCGACTTACACTTACACAAGGATACTGGCCAAATAATATCTACAGAGATTGCTTTGACAAGGATTTATATTTTCTAAACATCCACTAATCTATGGTAGTCAATTTCTGTCTTCATATCTTCCCTCCACATATCTTTCTTTACTCACCATAGCCATTATCTGTAATACATTAGTAGTGGCTACTAATTAGTATGGGAATCAGTTTAGAGTCTCAGAAGATGGTAACACCAAATCAATACTTCTTGGTCTGGTGATGGGTCAATGTTCCCTGGCTCATGTGCTTCTCAATTGGTTACTCCGTAAATAAGTAATACCGTGATTTTTCAGGATGTTATTAGTACAAGCCAAAATATAAGCCCCAGTTCAAATCATTAGCTAGATGGATGGATTTAGTCTGATACCTCCGGTAAATAAGCCCCTAGACCTCTATAGGAGAAAAAAATAATACAATGCTCATTTTATCCTTTATGGTTATCATGTACTGTTTTTTTTGTTTCAGTTTACTTTGTGGTCTGAATTTTAGCTCATTTTCATATCATTCTTAAGTCAAATCACTTACCTCACACCATTAACTATCCTTTTTATCTGCCACAAGATAAGTCTGCTTTAATCTAGGTTAACACCATGGCCACTTCATAAACAATTAGCAATTTTGTCCATATTTCCAGTACTCTCTTTACAACTATATGGGCATAGAATCTTTTTTGGCTTTTTAATTCTGAATACAGTGATTTTGACCTGAATTGAAAAGGGATCTTCTTTAGCTTATTTTTCCACAGCTGAAGTTGGGATCACTGAAGTGAATTGCGTTTGATTAATTACTTTGTTTGGTTTGTTCTCATATTTTTGAAGCCATACTCTGAATATGGTCAACAAATATTTTTAACAAATAGATTCCCATCTTTTATTACTTCATTTTTGTCATTTTAACTGTAAAATGAAGCAATTTCTTTCAGATATTATATGGACAAATGACAAATCATTTAACCCCAAAAGGTTAGAGTTCATTGAAGTGCACAACATCTTTCCATGACTAGACTCAAAGAGCTCACAGAAAATCTGGTTAATTTGATATGTTTCTAACTTGAGTTTGCTATGAAAGGACACCATCAAGGGACTTTTTATCTTAAGTTCTTACCTGAGAAGAGACTGATGAGGAATATCCCACTATCACAGTGCTAGAATTGGCTCCTACCATGGGATGAAGATTTTTGATTCACAATATCTTAATTTTGTTATCATGGATCTAATAATCTTAACTAGAGTGTCAAAAGAAACCCCCTTAGAGATGAGGCCAAGGCAGAAATGCCATCTAACAACTGGAAGAATCCACCTTATAAGTGGATGGTAGAGCGTCTTAAGCTTCATTTTTATCATGTCTTTTGTGTGATAGAGATGAGGACTGGAAGAAGAAGATCATGCATGAAGCATGAGTGCTTAAAATGGGTTTTTCTGTATTTACCTAACCAATATCATTGACTCCTAAAACAAATGCATTCAGTAAAATATTCAAAAAATGATATACTGCACTTTCTGATGAGAGAGCAGCATGAAATTAAAGGATTCATAAGAGGATCTAATTGATTGTCAACTTTTGTTGTTACTTTTGATTTCTTTATTGATTGAACTTTGTTGATTTTTTTAAGCATACATTATCAGATAATTTTCATCAAATGATATTATTTTGTTTCTTTATAGAAAATGATATTTTAATTAGTGGCATATGCATCTTTTACATATTTTGGTTGGGTTTACATCTAATGAGTTAACTATTTCTCAAAAAGTCCTAATATTTTCCAAGGCCTAAATAATGAACTGCTGATAAAATACTCAAATGGCGAGAGCATCGGCAAGCCCTGAGAGAGTTGTAGTGGAGAAGATCACCCTCTCTGATTAATTAGCAAAAAACCCAATTTGCTTTGAGTAACCTTGGAAACAAGGAGCTCAAACTAACAGCAGGGCTTATCTATGATTGCTTTACATCTTTTGTATTTTTTTAATTGTTTATTTTTTCCAGTAAAATGATATTTTGACCATTTATTAGGGAGAATTAGTGTATTGAGATTTTTGTTGCTTTAAGATGATTATGAAAGAAAAGTGAGAAATCAACTCCCTTTTCTATCACTATGCCAGAATTGGAATGATTGTGGAATTTTTTCTAAGTTTTTACTTGTGAGCCACATTTTAAGGCTGAGCTGCATCCTTTAACCTTTCGTCAGTCCCGCCTAAAATCATAACACAAACAGTTGTTTGTTGTATTCCTTACAACAGGTCTTTTTTCAGCCAAATGTCTAAAATGAGTTGATCTAATTGTAATTTATGGAGACTAAACTTTTGCTTATGGCATATGTGATGAGTTACTCGTATTGTTATAAATTTATCAACTTTTTCATCTAANTTCATGGGACCATCCAGGAAGAAACAGGGCCCGAAAAGCCACCCATGTTGTACAGAATACAGCGGTGTGACTGACAGAGGGTTAAGGACTAGTTGTGTTACAACATGTGACGCATTGCTGAGCACAACCAGTGTTGACTTGATTTTGGTTTTTGCAGACATTCCAGCTGAAACAGATGATGACAGCCAGTCAGAGTCTAGTTCAAGCAGTTGTTCCTCGTCTGGAAGCAGTAGTGAAAGTGAGGGTGGAGGGAGCTCTGAGGATGAAGAAGGTCCACACTCTGAGTCATCTGGAGAAGGAGGAGCTGATGATATTAATGCTGGAAACAGTGCTGGTGGCCACCGACACCAGACTGGACAGCAGCTCTCATGTGGTGTGGTACCATTGAAACCTTTGGATTTGGTGTGGGCAAAATGTAGGGGATATCCATGGTATCCTGCGCTCGTGAGTATCATTTGTATTATTAATTTAATTAATTATTTTATTTAATAATTAACCTCACAGGTTTTTTAGGGTTGGTTTTGCAAACTCGGGAAGGTGTACTTACACCTTTCCGACTTACACTTACACAAGGATACTGGCCAAATAATATCTACAGAGATTGCTTTGACAAGGATTTATATTTTCTAAACATCCACTAATCTATGGTAGTCAATTTCTGTCTTCATATCTTCCCTCCACATATCTTTCTTTACTCACCATAGCCATTATCTGTAATACATTAGTAGTGGCTACTAATTAGTATGGGAATCAGTTTAGAGTCTCAGAAGATGGTAACACCAAATCAATACTTCTTGGTCTGGTGATGGGTCAATGTTCCCTGGCTCATGTGCTTCTCAATTGGTTACTCCGTAAATAAGTAATACCGTGATTTTTCAGGATGTTATTAGTACAAGCCAAAATATAAGCCCCAGTTCAAATCATTAGCTAGATGGATGGATTTAGTCTGATACCTCCGGTAAATAAGCCCCTAGACCTCTATAGGAGAAAAAAATAATACAATGCTCATTTTATCCTTTATGGTTATCATGTACTGTTTTTTTTGTTTCAGTTTACTTTGTGGTCTGAATTTTAGCTCATTTTCATATCATTCTTAAGTCAAATCACTTACCTCACACCATTAACTATCCTTTTTATCTGCCACAAGATAAGTCTGCTTTAATCTAGGTTAACGCCATGGCCACTTCATAAACAATTAGCAATTTTGTCCATATTTCCAGTACTCTCTTTACAACTATGACCATCTTTAGACAAAGCATACCTGCATAAGGTATCTTTGTTACATCCTTCATTATTGCTCAACTAACATTTCAACAATTTTAGGAGCATCAATTGGTAATTATATTTAATCCACCAATCTCTAGCTAATCAATTTTCTTTAAGGTGCCATTGACAGTAAATAATGGAAGTAATCCCAAGAAATAAGTGATTAATTATGTATATCTTAGCTGCATCAGTGGATACAGCATAGGTTTGCATATCGTAATTTTTGCTTTCAGTCAACAGCTCTAAATTTACAATACTTATTGTTGCATAATTAATGGTGATGCATTTATATCCCATTGGAAGTGCTTGCATTGAAGGCATCTCTTCATATTTATCAAGTCTCTCCAATTACTTTGTTTAAACATTGAGGTAAATAAACTTTCTTTGAGTCTTCAAATGAAATCAAATTTAAAAGCATATGAAATACCATTATGGATATTGCTTAAGTTGTTTCTATCTTCTGAAAACACTTCTTGTTGCTAGGGTATAGATGGCATATACATCAACCCTTTGATCTATAGTCAAAAATAGATTTGCTGGTTTACACAGCTCTCAAAATATAATGCAGCACCCTAATGTCTATGGTTGTTATTGTTTCTCTTAAGATGATGCTTCATCACTGTAGTCATTCTTCCTTTCTGGAAGTCATTGTTTTCATCTCCACCATATGTAGACAATTCCTCGTGAACAGTTGTTTGCTGGACATTTGCTTGCAAACAATTCCTTGTGGTGGACAATGGCCTGCCAGAGACTATTCCTCATTAGCAAAGTTGCTCATTCCTTACTATTTATAACTATCAGAATTGCATGGAATTTCTTTGTGCAGGATTTTTATCTCTCACGAAGGAATAGTTTACCAATTTTTCAGAAGAGAGCATTAAAATCTTGATTCTTCCTTATAAAAAAGCGTAAGACTAATTTTTCCCTAATCCTCAGCCTCTGTATTGGGATTATATCTCAGGAATTGTTACCTAAAATAAGTATGGAGTATATTTTCTGCTTATAATCCAGAAACTTAAATAGTGATGCTCACACAAGTCTGTAGTACTTCTTAAAACAGAAATCTTCAGGGAAAGCTGTTGCATTGTCCATGTAGGGTTGTGGAAAATTTTATTTATCGGCGTAGCAAATTTTTGCAATATTTTGTTTCAGATTCTGCTTCTCGTAGCTCCAAAAACAACATGGTATTGGCCATTTAAGGTTACATGTTTTCACTAATTTTGTGGAACTATATTTAAAATTGCTCTAAAATAGATGTCTATAATTATGTTATATAAAGTCTGCAAGTATTAAACAATTGTCATTAAGATTGAATATTTCGAAAGATAAGAAACAGATTTACAACACTGAGTTAAATTCTATCCAATGAATTTCCTCATTTGGTTCCTCATCAGCATGAAGATAAAGAATTTCAAAGAATGGAAGACGAGTACCTCTTGTAATATTTGGTCAGCTTTAACTCATTGCTTAACCCTTTAGCTGCCAGGTCTATTTTCATGTCAGTCCCTAAAAAGTGTAAAAAATCCACCAAAAAAATAACTTTTTACTGTGGTCAGTGCTTCTAAACTGTGATAAGAATGGACTTCTACTGCATATGTACTTGATTTAATGCCAGGATGGACCAAAGTTTGCTAATAAGATTTATAGAGGTCAGCTTTTTAAAATTTTTTTCGGGGCACTTTCCGAAAAGCCAAATAGCTAAAATTCAGAAAATGGATAGGACTAATGGGTATAGTTCATATTTAAGCTCAAGAACTTCCAAATTTTTGTTCCTTGGTTCGATGCCAGGGCATGTTAACTTTTTCTCCATAAGAAATGTACAGGAAACCCAGATAATATTTTGAGATGCTTCCTGTTTCGTTTTTGCTTTGGTTCCTGAATGTTAGTTATTAGGGAGCATCTAAAATGGAGAACTTCACTTAAAGAATGATGGATGGTTTTAAATGTAGATGTTGTTAATTCATCAGATTCCATTGGTACTTATTACATTACCCTTCATTTTAAACAGGTTTTTAGTCCCATAAAATAACCTCTGCAAGCCCTATTTCTACACTTAACAAAATTAACGACTATTTTGAGAACACAAAAGGAATTTGCCTTCATTTGATTTAGGATTTCATAATTATAAATAGCAGTTATTTATTAGAATAAATTAACAAAATCAATAACTAGATGCTTTATAATTGATTGTTGGATGATAAAAAATCAGCTTCAACTACGAGCTGGCAGATACTGGGGAACTTTACAGACCTACGATCTTACTCGACGTCACCTCTGCTCTTAAACGGAACTCAATGCTACCATTTGTCCAAATATGTTCTACAATGATAAACGTCTTTGGGAACAAGGGCTGTCCCACTTTTGGAAAGAAGCTTACTTCGTTTAAAATGGGACCGCAGAGCCGATGACTGGCGCGTGACCTCGCTGATGCCGTAAATGTGCACATGTGTTTGAGCCCAGTTCCTTAGGTTTCTCAGGTCTCAATGAGACTCTTCCCACATTTTAATGAGTTTCTATGTATGTCACCCGCTTTCAAACTTCAGTATAAACTTTAAGCCATTTTGATAAATGAAAAGTTCTTTGAATTTTTTGTACAATTTTTTCAAGTTAGTAATCTTTTTAAATTAATCCTATGGTGATGAATGTGATATTTAAAGTGAACTAATAATTGCAATCCTTTAACGACAAAAACAGATCTAATATTAGCAACATCTAATTATCAATTAGTTGATGAAATTTCATTTTGTAAGTAA
Source organism: Ladona fulva (assembly GCA_000376725.2). Taxonomy (NCBI): domain Eukaryota; kingdom Metazoa; phylum Arthropoda; class Insecta; order Odonata; family Libellulidae; genus Ladona; species Ladona fulva. Next base: position 140,034 of record KZ309798.1, read on the forward strand.
ACAAAAGAGTATGAAGTGGTAGGTTTTTAAATTTTTATTAATTTCATCACAGTAAATGAGAACACTACACTCCTTGGCAATAATCAGGATGAAAGTTGTCATACAAACAACAGAAGCACAAATACTTATTGCACCATGATCATCTCAAAAAACATTGCCTTCCACAAACACAGTTTGTTTGTTTAACATCATCCAGGAAGCATACGTGACACACATTTTGAAAGAAACTTCTTGTCTCTGCAAGTTTAGACGTGTATCAGGCATACTGTAACATGTCTCTAAATCTTGGCAAAGAGAGTTCATTAAGAACAAGCAAATGAATACAGATTCTGCCCTCTCGGAAACTAATCTCTTGTTTCTCTTGAACAAGATATCTATGATTTTGTAACCTTGAGATGAAAATTTAAACTTGTCTATAAAAATACACATCGCAAGGCTGGCATATTTTTGTCATCAGAAAATATTTCATCATAGATAGCGGAGTTTGTTTGGCCACCCCATGTATCCACAATTAATAAAAAATGATTAGTGGAGACATATGGTTTAACCACACTTTTTTAAAATGTTTGAAAAATCCCTGTGGAAAATTTTCCCGATTTCGAGGATGTCACTGAAACATTCTTAAATATTTCCTCTAATGCTGTAAAATTTTTCTTCATTTGAGGTCCAAAAATTCCACCAGCTTCCTGTATACATCTACATCTACATAAATACCCTGCAAGCCGCCTTACGGTGTGTGTCAGGGGGAAATATAGGGAGGAAATACAGGGGGAAATATACAGAGGAACACTTTGGGTATTGTGTATTTTTGGCATTTCATTTATAGGCTAATGTATATACTAGTGTCCATTAGGAAGTTAAGAATGTAAATATAATAAAAGAAAATGGAAAAATTACTACCAAACGGGAGTACATGGGCAGGGAAGGAGGTGTATTGCAGGGTTGCCTGTACTCCGATTACCAGTTTTGAATTAATTATTGCTGCGAAACTAAGGCCCATTCACACGAACCCCATTTCACTTTTTCATTACTCTACTACCAGTACCACCACAAAAAGCTTCATCAAAATCTCCGGAAAAAAGTGAGAGCCTCTCCTTGTTAGTAAAATATGTCAAAAGTCCCAAAATTTCAAAAGAAATTTAAATATTATAAATAAGTAGTTAAATTTTATGCTTAACTGGAAGAATGGGTCAAAATGTCCCCTCCTGTCCTATCTAGCGTTAAGGAATTCAATGTGTCTCATTAAATGGCTAATGTGGTTGACTTTTCTTCGGTGAATTTGTAAAGGAGTTTGTATTTCAGTGTGTTTATAAAAGAGTTCTTCTTTCTCTCGTTTCTTCCAAAACTTGTATATTTGTTTTCCTGGTCTCTTTTCATGATTCACCCCCAGAACAACATTTTGGTTGCCAGGAGAACTACTCCACACAAGTTTTTACAAATCTTTTTCTTGATTCAGTTGGTGATTGTTAACTAATTGAATTGAAATGCTTGTTTTGTGCAATCATTCTTTCAACCTCTTTTTATGCATTTTTCAAGTTTTCATTAGTTATTATACTGCCCAAGTAGCAGAATTCTTCTTTGAATATTGTTAACAATTTCTATGAACCCTCTCCCATATTGGTAGCAATACTGCACTTATTGGCTCCACCCCACCACTGCTCCTCCAATTGTTTCCCCAATTCTTTCTTCTGATTTTTCTCTTTTGCCAGTTTTAACTTATCTGCTGCAATTCCTTCCTCACTCACATTGGTTCCCTATTTCTGTATGCATTGCTCTTTGTTTGTTATGAGTGTCACATGATGCTGCATTGGTACAAAGCCTTGGTCTTTTTATGAATTCTTCTTCAGTAAATTGTCTGAGTATTTCTAGATTGTCCCTGGCCGATAGTCATACTTCCATTTTCCTTTATTAGTTCTTATAATGAAAATTTTTTACCAATATTTTCACTGCTTCAGCCAAAGAAGCCACTGTATGGCAGTGTTAGTGTTTTGTGCAGTGTTTCTAGTTTTGTGGTAAAGTTACTGTGGTTTTTCCTTAAAAATTGACTATTCTGAGACACTTAAGTAAAAAGTACATTGTAACCAGTGATAGTATATGACATGGTGGACACAGTAAACTTCCCCCTTCACTTAGAAGATTCGTTAAAAAAGAAAATTGAAAATGAAACATCAAACACTATTTAGTCCTATGCAAATGAGTGATGAGATTGTCCCGGTAGCAACAACTTATCCCTTCATCAAATCAAACTATTTGCGTTTGCTCCGAATTAATGGTGTGAGATCTATTCCAAGGAACCATCAGAAAATGCAAATTTGAAAGAAATGCCTTATAACTATTAGTTACTCTATAGTTTATGCGAAGCCTGTTGATAAGAACTTGATTTTATAGAATTAATTCTAAATTTTTTAGTAAAGATTCTGTATAAATAAACGAATATGTATGAATAATAGTAATAAATTCTTAGAGGTTTCAAAGTAAAGAATCCAAAATTTTCTATCAACAACCATGTGTTACAAAAATGATCACCACATATTTTACTGTTGGTCAATTTACTTTAAATGTCTGTTTCTTGTGTTAAATTTCCATTTTACAGATTGTGGATGTGTTTAAGTTATATATAATTGATGATTATTAAGATGTTTACACTTGTTTTTCTCAAATGTCAAGTGACTTTTCAGTGTGTAAGTCATCTACAGACTTTCTTATATTTGAAAGTTCTGAATCCAGTTATACACAATTATTTATGGTATATGGCAGAGCAGAAAAATTTAAGACAATTTATTTAATTTACATTGCACAATTTACATGCACATAATTGTATATTAATTTTACAATATTATGATGAGTTAGAGAAGATTTTCAATTATATTCTTGTGTGTTATGTCATTCTTATAATTTATACATGATTTCAATTTTAAATCATTCAACAACTTTCATACCAATCATTCATTACAATGTTTAGAAATGTTGGTAATTCTGTGGAAGGTGAGCAATGTGTAAACATTTATATAAATACAATATTAAATATAAAAGATTTAAAACAATTGCAGTTTGAGAATGAAAAAATGTAGTTGTTTGAACATTTGATTGTTACAAAGATTTTGTATTCAATTTTTTCCCTTTAAATCATGTAGATTCTCATGATTTCCTGTATTCTCCTAAAACTTGTATGTGCAATTCCTATTTTATTTGGTCATGTTACACCTCTCTATCTCAGACCTTTTGGATTCATAACAGATAATTGTTTCTAAATAAAAATGTTTATCCTCTCTGCATTTGAGAAAGAAAGATTGATTAATTAATAATTCTTTCATCAGATAATCGACCCAAAGATGCCAAAGACTGGGATTCTTCACAATGGTGTCCCAATTCCTGCAGCACCTGCTGAAGTTCTTGCTCTCTCTCTCAATTATACTGAACCTGTTTTCCTTGTCCTGTTTTTTGACACGAAAAGGACATGGTAAGTGTTATGTGCACTATAATGCGCCATCATCGCTTCTTGATGTTTTCCTGGATAAAAAACTGCATCATGAATTTGAATTTTTTGTCAATTTTTTAGGCAATGGCTTCCACGGAACAAACTGGAACCCTTAGGAATGAGTGCTGAACTTGATGAATCGAAACTCACAGAATCACGAAAGCCTACTGAAAGGAAGGCCGTAAGGAAAGCTTTCCAAGAAGCTATGCAATATCAGTGTCAAGTTTCAGGACAAAGTGGTGAAACTCCATTATCATCACAAGTTTCCTTGCAACCTCTAAATACCTCAGTATCAGTGACTCATTCTCTGTCATCTGCCAATCCTGGTCAGTCTAGTATCGCTCTTTAGTGATCCTTGTGCGAGATCTTCAAATTTTATTTTCATTGCTGATATTAAGATAGATATGATTTATTTGATTACTTTGACTGAACATTGTGTCAAAGGCAGCTTTCTGTTGGCTTGTATCATGTGTCTGATTTTGTAGCATGAAATGGCCTATAACATTAAATGTACTTTTGCTAATTTGTTAGCTTTGATTTTGAATCTCATCGATTACCCTCGTCATCGTTGTTTTTCCTTCTTACCTGGTGATTTCATAGAAAGTTAAAGAATTTCTTCAAAAAGTATAATAGTAGTTAATGTATTTGCATTTGTTATTTATATTTCAGTATTGATGAGATATTTATATTTTGCGAAACGTACAATTTTCTGCGAAAATTTGTAAATTTGTACTTCCCAATATTGTAATTCAGTATTATTTGTTATATTTTCTGATTTGGATGTTTCTGAGTCACGTATGTAATACAAAATTTCCATTAAATTTATAATCTTGGCCATAAAATATTTCATGGCTCTATTGAAATTTCGCTGTAGTTTTATTTTAAAAATTCACCTATGAATGTTTTCTTCTCCCTACCAGCAGAGTAAACGAATGTAGTTCTTCACCTGTTAAGAGTTAGTTTGTTTCTAATCGTTAGGTGGAGTTGAAGTTTCGCATATTGCTTTAAAGATAGGAAGTTGCAGATGATGTCGAAATTAAGCTAGGTATTCTCGTAAGTCGCCCTCGCGGGCTGTCAGATTCTTTCGCATGGGAAATCAACATAGTCAGGATGAGTCCACCCGTAGTGATTCTCCTAAACTTAAAGCAAAAGCTAGTTTGAAGGAAAGATTGATACCTATCCATCCTTTGGAGAGACTTGCAAAAGTAAGTGGCGTCGTACTAGTGCGCGTTAATATTTTATTGAATGGATATTTTGTTCACCATAATGTGATTCTTTAAAAAATCTTCCAATGTTACTAAAATTACTTGTCCCGTAATAGGATCATACCTTGATGATCGATTGTCAAGGTTCCCAAGAATCCACAACTGATGCGTCTATATGTTGGGTCTCTAAAATATGACACTAATCTGAAATTATGGCTACTAAATTTAATTACTTTCATTTCCTCACGTTTTAGGAAACAGAATTTGCTATATAAGTACGTAACTGAATGTTCACGAAGTAAGCTCTTTCTAGAAGAGTATGCTGTTAGTAAACAAAGGAGCTTCTTCCTTTACCTAAAGGCATCATCAAGGTTGACAATATGAAGATATCTTCTCGAAATGTTCTGTGATTAGTCGACAGGAAATTCCAAGGCTTACAACGTCCGTAGTGAAGTTTCAAAATTACGAGGAAAATTGTTAGTAGATGTGATATGCTCTTGGCTATGGTAGGAAGGGCTGTTGGAATTGCATTCTTTCATTTTCTTGATATTAAATGTATGGTGAAAACAGCCCAATATGCTCACAACTAACTTAGAGAAGAAATGGGAATGAATTTTTTTGTTTCTAAGCGTTGTCCAATTGTGCGGGAATAACTTTTGCCATCATATCACGAAAATCCAGTTGTCATTGTAGGTATTTCGATAATTGTTAATTGCCGTGCTACTTTTTATCTCGAGGTAGATATGTATTTTTCAGTATCATGATTTTACGTATTTAATTATAATTTCAATGACAATGACCAATGAAGGAATTTTGAAGCCAAAGTTATTATCTACGAGATCGTTCAATATTTCACAGGTCTACACATAAACATATTTTTACACTTTTACTCGTGTGCACTTCCTTTTAAAGGACATTTTTGGCGGATTTTATCATGGTATCGTTACAGTAATTTCACTTAGGAATATATTCTAATCTCCATAAAATCAATCGCCTTAATTAAATATATCAATATATTTAACCACTTATTGTCTATACAGGCATTATCTGCAAAATGTGCCGAAGAGGAACACAGAAATGGCATCAGTTGCAGTATATTCACGGTAATTTTTGAGGGATTAATAATGAGTACAACAGGGAATGTCCAAAGTAAGATGGATTATTTTCTAAGCATTTTAAAGTTGAAGAATATTTTGGTTCTTCAGAGTAAAATTAAAAAAAAATAATATGGATTGAAGAATATGGTTTTGGGAATAATTTTCCAGGAGGACTGGCTAGTGCATGCTTTTACTTATATTGTATATTGATTGTTTAATTCCTTGAAGTTGATGCTTGACAAGTAATGGAAAAACTGTTGTGCTCAGACTCCCTGGCTCTACAGAAAATATTAGGAATTCTACTTAAAAATTTCCAACTACATATTGATATTCCATCTAGTATATTACCTTGGTGTCCTGTATGTGTTTATGGTATGCTCTGCTGCCTATAAAAAGAATTAAGTGATTTTTGGAATTATATTTCATTCGCATTAAGTAGTTGAAGTTAAAAATGTGATTTCTGCTAATTTCTTCTAATTAATGAATTGCTTCCTTTAAATAGTTAGTAATGTGTTATAAATTGGAATAAAATCATTGGTTTTGACACTAAAATCAAGTCAATGCCAAATCTTGAGTAAAAGCAAATTTTCAATCTCATCATAAATTAAGAAATTGAATTAATTATTTAATTTTAGAATATTTGTGAATAATTGTCTTTAAGTTAGGTCCAACGTTTGCCTTTCTTTATTATTGATTTTGTTGCCTTTCCTCAACAGAAATATGTTTTTCCTAATTACCCTCGATTGGCAGAAATCTTATATTTTCATTTCCTGCATGGAACTCCTGAAGGCTCTAAGAAGTGCCTCAGTGTAACAGTATTTGAACATGAAGCTCAAAAACTTCTCACAGTTATGTCAGATGAGAGACAAATTGAGCTTTACCTTAAGGTGAGTAGTCCATAAAGAGGAAATTATTTAACCTTTAATAGTAAGCATTATATTTAAGCATATGTTCAAAGTTTTACGTCCACTCAGTTATTAGCTTTATTTCGTTAAATCCACTATCTTCTGGTACAGTGCCTACTAAATATATAATAATTATATAGTAATGTACAGTGATGGCCAAAATTATTGCAAAGCTTGATGGCAATTTAGTGTGGAAAAAATATATACATTTCAGCACAAATTAAATCACAATTAAGACATATCTCTCCTACTAATTGTATCAAACTCCATTGTCTTTCTCTGTTGTGAAAGAAACAGTAATCATGTAGATAATATGCAATGGGTAGATAGTGACTCCCTTATCTGGATTACAACATTGTGGTGGTGGAAGGGCTTGCATGTTCCTAAAACCTAGAGAGCTACACTGGTGGGAACTTCGTTCCTGGTAGGAACTTATGCCAGAATGGTCAAAAGATAGAGGCCAGACAAAAGGAAGTCCAATCAGTGTCTGTACCTCAGTGAGGTGGATGCAAAGGCGTTTGTACCCCAGTAGGGTGGCCATTACAAGTGATGCTGTCATGGTAAAAATGCCATTGAGGAAGGCATGGGGAGACCACCTTGACTACTTATCCCAAGAATATGATGTGCCAATATAATGATATTGTGAATTGCATGCATGGAACTCAGCCCTCTAGGGAGAGTGTCGTGCCTGGGAGAGGTAAGGCCCATCTCGATGGTCATTCCAAGAAATCCTTGCCCAATGAATGGAAAGAAAAGATGGCCTGGGAAACAAGGGTGTGAACCTGTAATGTTAGGAGGATGATTAGGAAAGGTTGGAAAATGTTAAGGTAGAAATGAAAAAGTCCAGCATACTATTTGAAGTACAATGGAAGGATGGGGGAGGTTTTTGTAGCAAAAATGTGAGAGTACTTTTCAGTGCAGGAAATACTAGCCAGAGTGGCTAGAGGCACTCCATCAGACTATCATATCGTCAGGGTCCAGTTGAAGTTTTGTAGTTTTTTAATACATTCTGTTGAATTTTTAAATTAGATTAATATGTTTTAAATAGGACTAATGGCACTTACAATGGGTCTTAAAGGTACACTGTCCTTATGTAATTTTGGGGAGTCTATATAGTCTTGGAGTGATTGCAGCCTCAGGATCCATTTTCTTTACCATCTCTTCAGAAAGTCCTGATTTTTTGCCAAGGTGGATGTTTTTCTAGTGATAGCCTCAGAGAGGTCCTGGTTCAAGGAACATTAGGCAGGATACTCCAATAATTGAGATAGTTTTTTTTTAATTTTTCCCTTGTCATTATGACAGTGGCATTTCCCTTGTCTGCTGGTAAAACTACTGATGAAGGATTGCTTCTAAGTTTTTATAGTGCTTCGTGTTCTCCCCTTGAGAGATAGGCCTTAGCCTCTTTTTAGGGCTGACATCACTCTTCAGGGGTAGGAATGGCTTCCTCTACACCTCCAATGAAGTCCTTTTAAGAGTGTTTTTTGGAGTCTATGCAAAGTTGAGACCTTTAATCAAAACCAACTTCATGTCATCATCAAACTCCTCCCAGACAGATTGATTGTATTGATGTCCAAAGGTTCTGTTTTGGGTTCATGTTCACTCATTTTGTTAAACTTGATTGTCTCCTTGTGTTCTTCCTGAAGCAGTCAATGTATTCCAAATCTCTTGCTGCCAGAAGAGCTGCTAATTCCAAATAAAGTGATAGCAATCTGTTAGCATTCTATGATGTCCCTTCTGATTGAATGTATTCTTTCTCTGACCAAGGCCAAGCTGGAGCACCTCAGAATACATTTCACCACAGGTGAGTTGATGCTTAATCATAACTTGACAAAGTAAGGAATGCTTATCACGACATCTCTGCAGAAATGCCAGGTTACAGAGTAGCCTAGCTTTCTCGCTACAAAGCTTTTCAAAGCAATGGATTCTGTGAAGAACTTCCTCCCCTTAGTGTTATGAATATAAGGACTTAAAGCTCTCCTGGTGAATTATTTGTAGAAAAGATTCTCGGATTTCCACCCAGTGGACTTAGAGCATGGGCGATGATTGTTGTCCACGCTCAGTCCATTGAGGTTTTCATAAAATGGAGACTTTCGATTAAAATTAATTACACCTATTAATTCTAATATACATTACCAGAGTAAGTGCAATAGAAAGGGATCCAAAATGAAAGACCAATTTCAAAATTTTTCTGCAGTTTTATTTCATTTTTAAAATTAAATTTTTATTAATACTTTTACTGTACACATTTTATGGGATTTAAAAATTTAATTGAATTTTAGTTAAAAATATATCAAAAAGTCTAGTAAAGTAGTTCGTATATTCCGATAGGATCTCTCACTAAATTTTTTTAATTTTGAGATTGCATTAACATCAAAAGTAAAGCTTCAATTACCAATAGTGCTTCACTTACTGATTCTTCTTCCTCTTCTTCTATCACTCTATTTTCTTCCTCTTCTTTGCCATCACAGATTCCTTTCAAATTTAGTGGAGATCCACATGCTTCACTTAAGATCTTCAATACTGACGAAATCTTCAAATTTATGTCTTGCGCAATTCTCAACCAATTTTTATTTTAACTACATCCCTATCTCCATTTACCAAAGCATCATTGCAGTTGAAACCAGTGTAAATAAAACAGTTTGAAACTGCTTTAGGTGTATCTGAATACCATGCTGCTACTATCATTTGCACACTATGAAGGAGTTTGTTACTTTTCATATTAAATCCTGCTTTCTGCACTAATTTTTTCCTGAATTCTGCTTTCATGGGAATAATGCTTAGGTCAAGTGGCTGCTGAGGACAATTAGCGAGAAAAACACCAATTAAATATTGCGATGGAAATTGGTATTTGGAGATTAATCTATTGACATTTCTCCATAAGCACCATCCCTCTTTGCATCTAATGATGTTAATAATCTTTTAAATAAGGGTAATATCACCCAGGAATTGTTATTACAGGCATTTTTACTACTAGCCTAATTCCATAGAAATGTCTGTGTATCTTTAAAACATCCTGGCTTTACAAGATTACGTGCAACTAATGTATTTTCACTGTCATTTGAATTTGCACATAACAGTGCTACTGTCCTTTCCTTTTACCACAGCAAAATTTTTCATGGGAGAAGCATGAAAGAATTTATATGCTTTTTATTAGAGATGCACCGAAGTTCGGCCTCTGTATTCGACCGAAATCTGGCATTCAGCTTCGGCCTAGAACTCTGCCTTTGAGTGGTCGAATAGCCAAATAACTACTTATTTTAACAGAGCTATGGTCAAACGCTGTATTAACCCTGTTTGTTCATTTAATTCATCATCAATAGCTAGGGCTTTAACTGTCTCATTTGTCCACACATAGCCACAGTTTACATTAGAATGATTGCCTTTTAATTTCGAAAAATTAGTTAACATGAATGGCTGAAAACAACGAGAACCAACTCTCTGTCCTATTGATTACTCCAATGTATCGCTATTTGATTTCTTGGAGTTCGCACTTCTGTTTAACAAGAACCACAGCATCCACTTCCTCAAAAAGCTCCATACCAATGAATTCTACGAAAAACTTATGTCAGTAATCTGATCTCATCACACGGAGTGAATCCAACCCAAGGGAATTCGACATTTCCGTATCAGAACAGCATCACTCGGCATCATCTGCATACACTCGGCAACAATCCAGGTTGTGTACTCAACAATTACACGAAAATGTTATTTTGCGTTGGTTAGGCCTCATCTTGAATATGCATCAAGTATATGGGATCCGGCAGACGATACATGCATCCGTGAACTCAAGAAAGTGCAACGGAAAGCGATACGTTTTGTTAAGAAGTGCTACGATAAAAAAGCAAGCGTTACCAAAATGCTGTCAGATGCAGGTTGGGAATCCTTAAAAGATAGGAGACTAGAAGCTAGATTGCGATTGCTTGATAAATTTAGGGAAAGTACATTTGCGGAAGATATAGTAGATATTATGAGACCCCCCTGCTACCTTGGACGATCCGACAATGAGCACAAAATAAGAGAAATAGATGCTAGGACGAGTCGTTTTAAGAATTCATTCTTTCCGCGAACTATACATGATAATAATAGGATAATGATAAAAATCCTTCACAACAACATCAATGATTAACCATCTTCGATCCAGGCATAATAAAGAGTATAAGAAATATGAAGAAAAAAGAAGGAATTAAAAAATAATGAAGCACTTAAAACAGGTTGTTCTCTCATTAATCAAACTTAGAAACAGCAGAGCTTAAAAGAATGCTTCAATAATGCAATTCCTTATAGTTCTGATTCTGTTGAGACTAAAAAATTAAACAGAATACTTGCTGAAATGCTATCAATAGATTGCCAACCATTTTCAATTGTTGAAGATGAAGGATTTTTGAGATTTGCTCAAGCTATGAATCCCAGGTACAAAGTTCCTTCTCGATAACATTTGATAGAAAAAAATTGTTCCTGAATTACATTCTGCTGTTCTTAAGAAGATCAATAAAAAAACTAAATGTACTACTTGTTTATCGTGTACAACAGACATCTGGACTTGTAGAAACAACCAGAAATCTGTTTTAAGTCTCACAGCACAATGGATTGATGATGAATTCAAACAAGTTTCTGCTTTCCTTGCTTACTAAAAAATTTCTGGGTCTCACACAGCTAGTAATATAATGAATCTGATTAAAGATATATTGAAAGAATGGAAAATCGATAAAGGAAAGTATCATGTGATTGTCATTGACAATGGAGCAAATATGGTGAAGGCATATCATAATTCCTAGATCACTCAAATATGAGTGATCTAGGAATTACAAGCACAAGATGTTTTGTTCACTCCCTTCAATTATGTGTTCACCAAGCAATTTTAGCTCATCGAAGCATAATAGAATTACTTGCTCTATGCAGAAAGATTGTAGGACACTTCCATCATTCCTCATCATCCAAAGAGAAACTGCAGGGAATACCAAAGATTTTGAAACTGCCATGTCATGCACTTATACAAGATGGAATAGCAGTTATTACATGTTAAAAAGGCTGCTGGAACTAAAAGCGGTAATATTGTTTTTTGCTGATAGCAATATCAACTTTACTGGACCTACAGATGGCCAATGGATGCTCGCAGAGAAAGCAGTTTGTTTACTGGAACCTGCTGAAGAAATCACAAAACTTATGTGTCATGGAAATGCAAGTATTTTTTTAATGATACCTGCAATTAAGATCCTACTGTCATTCTATTCCAGAAAAGGTTCTGAAGTTGGTCTGCATGCAATGAAAACTGTCATGCAAATGGAAATCCAGAAACAATTTTCTGATATTGAAAGCCAGTTACATTGCTACATTTCTAGATCCTAGGTAGAAAGGTAAATTTTTATGAATGGGGTTACTATGCTTCAAGTACTTGCCAAGATTGTAGAGCTAAATGAGGAGAGCACAGTTATGAATGAGGACTTCACAGTTAAATCTTTTTCTAAAAATAAGCAGATAACTCCAAGCAATACACAAGGCTTCAATATACGGGACTGCTTCAATTTTTCTTGTAACCTATAAATTACCATCTGTTCTGGTAGATAACCCATGTGTTATCTATACGAAAAATATAGAAAAATGATAAAAATAATAGTGATATACAACAGAAAATCTCCTTTCATTGAATATCTTGAATATTGAACTCTGAAACAAATGACTAAACAACACACGTCATGTATTGCGGAAGTCACGGAGTATATACTCACATACTAGGGCAATTTTATTTCAACCAACATATTGTAAATATTAACGTAATCAAATAATTCCATTCAAAATACAAGAGTAATTGTCATAAATATTACACAAGTGAAAAAAACATCCTCGTAACATAATAACAATTTTGAAATGCGCATTATCAATGCATTTATCACAGAAGAAATTTTTGAAATGCTTGTTACCTATACATGATCACCGTGAAGAGATTTTTAAAATGCGTGTTATTTACCAGAAAATATTGTATTTCAATGAGGATAATATTTGGCTTCAGCCGAATGCAGAATTTAAAATTCGGGTGTTTGGTATTCGGCAAAAATGTGTATTTGGTGCATCCCTACTTTTTATGCTGCCAGTTTTATCTGCATTGAAAGCATCACTTAGCTTATAGCCTTCTAAACACTTTGCTAATGTGTATAATAATACTATGTAATACTATACTCTCTTTCAATATTCAACTGTTCCTTCACACTGGAACTTTCACCACAAACGCACATAAATTCAAGTCCATTGAGTCTTTAAACCTGTCTAGCCATCCCTTTGACCATTTTCTATTCCAAACCAAACAATTTGTGACTATAATTGCTTTCTCCTTCAAAAATATGCCATTGATCAGAAAATTTTCAGACCATATACTTTCAAACCAATATATTAACCCCTTAACTGGGGTAAGGGTCTATATATGCACCTCCATGTCACTCACCGGGCGGGGAGCATGATTAAGTCTAACAAAAGTGGAACACCTATGTATTCCAATGTTTTGAAGCAGTGATCTTAGTGCTAACCCCTTAACTGGGGTAATAAAGGTCTATATACGTGCCTTTCGAAATAATCCCTCTCTCGATGGGGAAAGCATTTTTAGATGCCAAATCTTAATCCTAGTCCTTCTTGTTGGTCCTGCCATCTTATGAGATCCTTTATTACTTTGTGTTTCTTTCAGTTCTTATTAGAATCGTCTTCACTCATGGGACGGTCTTCTCCAAAATTTTGACCTTTCAGGGTATTACCACCCAAAGCTACCGCTTTATTCTTTACTGTCATAAAATAGTGCTAAATTTATCAGAAAAGCTTCTGAATAAAGGGTATTTGATAGTCTTAGATAATTACTATAGCAGCCCTGAACTTTTTGATTTGCTCACTTCTTTGAAAACGGATACTGTTGGAACTGTCCGTTGCAATCACAAGGAGCTTCCGAAAGATGTGACGAACACAAAATTGCAAAAAGGAGAAGTTGTTGCGGCATTCCAAAAGAAGTTGATGGCGTTGAAATGGAGAGACCGAAGAGATGTTTACATGCTAAGCAGTATTCACGATGCAAAAATGAAGTCAGTGAAAGAAAGAAAGTGTGGTATGAAGATGAAACCAGAGGTTTCCATTTATTATAATGATGCAATGGGTGGCGTGGACCTCTCTGACCAATACATGATATCCTATAGTGTAGCTAGGAAGAGAATGAAGAAATACTATCAAAAAATATTCCGGCATCTGCTTGATTTGTGCGTTTTCAACGCATATGTTATTCATAAAAAAAATGGAGGGAACCACAAAAATCTTACGTTCAGGATGGAACTTATAAATTCAATAATAGCTAGATATGGAGCATCTTGTAAATATAAACTTTGGAACTTACTGGTCGCCATTTCCCTGATTTGAATTCTCCTTCAGCATCCAAAAAACATGAACATAAACAACGTGTAGTGTGCGCGTCTCATAAGAAACTATATATAAATGTAAGGATTGCAATGTCTCCCTGTGTGCTAAGCTGAGCTCCTTGCTTCCGTGCAGAAAAGGACTACTGACATTCAGCGTGTAGTGTAAATTTTGTATGTTGCAAATGTAATGTAAATTGTGTACAGTGTAAATATATACACCTTGATGTAGGAGATCCCACAGAAAAATAATTATCTGGTGATTACTGTATTTACTTTCAGCATTCATTTGTGTACAATTTTGTGCAAGATATTTTTATAAAGGATTTCAAAGCAGTAGTAATATTCAAGTAGTCATAATAATTGGTTTCAGTAAAACTATGGCATGAAATTATGAGCAAATCAAAATTGATGTGTGAAATGTAACTTTTACTGGCTGAAAAATTTTTTGGCATACACTACCTTTGCCTGCTATGTGCCAAAAGCGTGCCACCCAGGTGCCTCCAGCGGAGTCTCAAACACTTGAATGTCCTAAAGGGTTCATAAAAGGGACAGCTGTAGAAGGGCATAAGGCAAGAGAACCTTGAAAGGACTCTTATCCCCCAATGCAGTAAGATCTAAGATTTTACAAACATTTGAGATCAATTATCCCAGCTCCCTCAAAACAAAATCTTTACATTTTGATCTGAAATCCTACAATGTATAATATAAACAAATTACCAGAGAGAGGAGAAGAATGGTCTGAAATATAGCAGCCTAGCGTAAGCGCTAAACTTTTAGTTTTTGATTGTGGGAAGAATTATGGAAGTACTTAGCTCGACTCATAATTTGCATGTGCTCCCTTAGCAATTGTTTAATTCTTTGTTCTTCAGGAAGGTTGCATTTTTAAATTATAAAATTTATCAGAAAGGATATAAACTGAATAAAAGGTAATAATAAAATTTTTAGAATGGATTGGGTTCTTTATAAAAATATTTAAAATTCTTCATTTCCATAATTTTTATAAGATAAAATTGTTAATATTTAAAAATTTTTAAATAAAAATCACAGATCATCACATAATCACTAGATATAATAAGGAGAACAGAATTCAAACTTTAGAATTTTTCCCTATCCTGCAAATGGTAAGGAAAAAGTAGCCTCCAGTTAATGGATTAATATCTTCATTTTATGAAATATGATCTGAAATTTTTTCTTTCAGATTTCAATTTCCTTCCTTCATCTAACATAAGTTGATTATTCTTCATTGTACAAGCCAATTAAGATTGTGAAAGAGTACAATTGGGAGCGATATCCTTTGTGTTTTTTTTTTGTTTCCATTCCCAAATTATCTTCACTTCTTCCATGATCATCTGCTTTTTTTCTTTGACTACCATCCATTTTAAGAGTTACAAAAAAAGGAAATTAAAATATTGAAATATATTACCCTTTCCTACTTAGCCACAGTAAAGAAAAAATGGCATTCTTAGAACTGCTGCAGGTAGTTCTTATGATGATAGGAATTTCAGGTAGATCTCAGTCATGGATAATCTTGGTGCCCTAATTCTCTGTCTCTGACTAATTAAGGCAATGCTTTGCTGTAATGAAGTTAAGAAAAAGGGAGCAAATATTGCCCTCACATCTTGGCTGATCACTTTCCTTAGCTACTTAGACTGTTGTGGGTTTACTTGTGATAGGCAATATTTTTGATAATAATAATTTATTTACCACAAACAGGAAAATGCCCAATTAAATATTGCCCAAACAGATGTCTAGTTTGAATACCTTCCAAAATTCTACCTTTTGGACAGCTTAAAAGTTGGAGAAACGCTCGGTAAAGTGTAGAGAGTTAAAAGATTATGTTGAAAAAAACATCAACACAAAATAATTTGTTTTTCTGTCTTTTTCTAAGGACTTATTGTACAACTTTGTGTTTCATTGAGTGCTGAGAAAGTGGCAACTCTTGACCAATCCTGATGTGCAGATTTTCTTGGCCCATATCGCAAGCCAGATCAGGAGCTTAAGTTGAAAAGACCTACACTTTACATTCTGTTCTTTGTCATATTGGAGATTTTTGAAAATACGGCAATACTTGCATTTCAGCCATAACAATACCTACAATGCAGAGCTTCATCCACATATCAAATTAAGTAAAATCTAGCCTGTGTTACGAGATTTTAATGAGAAATTTCAGTGACTGTGTACTCTACTAAAAAGATGTAACAATCAATGTCTTCTGCTCTTTAAAGGAAGATTGGGATGAGTTCAGTACATTTTCCAGAAATGTGTGAGGTTTGAGATAAAAACCTTTCTGCTCTCAGAGTCATAATCTGGGTATGTGTGTTTATTGATTTTCTGTATGGGAAAAGGGATAATAATTGATAGACTATGATAGTCTTCCAATGACAATACAGGTGGTGATGAAGCTTCTTTTAGAAGACTCTGTTCGAAACCGGTCGTGAAAATAAATGTACTCCTGTGGAATTTTCCATAGTTAATTTTTTTTTCTCAGTGATGGAGTTCCACTTAGTTAAGGCTTCTTCTATAGATTATAATAACTGAAAATCATTACACCTCACCTCAGCTGGTAGAATTGTTACTATCAAAATCTACAGACAATTATGGCACTGTCTGTGCCACACCAAAGTATTCCTCCAAATTTAAAACAAAAAAGTTAAAAAAAGGTCAGGGAATAATTGTTGTATTCAAATTGTAGGATGTTTGCTTTGTGGCTCTTCTCTCCACAATGGGTAGAATGAAGAAGTAAAGAGAAAACCAAAGGCCATCATCAATTACAATAACGCAATGTAGGAATTGTCAGGGTAAACCAGCATCTAAGTGATTCCTTTCATGGAAACGGAAGAAAATATTAAAAGTTTTTTTTTTCACTTGCTCAAATTCTTGTGTGTTATATGGGAGGAACTAACGTGCATTTGGAGTGCAGAATGTCACTGATTGAGGAGATCATTGCCTAATAACATCTGAAAATTATGACTCCTCAACCATGAACAGTGGCCCACAACAGAGAAGACAAACCCAGTGTGCACTGTGTGGTTGGCAGAGTGACTGTGTAGGGAAGAGAAAGAGGGGTCCATTGTATGATGCATGTGGGTGTTGTGCCATTTTTTTTTGAGTGTGCCATTATATACTATTACAAGAGAAGTTAATTAATTTTTATCATTGTCATTATTGTGTCTGTTGTACCAAAAAGTATTTTTTTTTCAATCTTCCATAAATATATTACTGTTCCACATTTAGGGAAAATAAAGGTATCTGAATACTCCTTGTGTACTTTTAAGGACAATAGTATAAAGATGCTTCTTTAGCCATTTTTCTGGAAAAAATAGTCGGGGAAGCGGTTAAGGTATGAAAAAGGGGCTGGTGATTCCCCCACCACAGTCTTTGGAATCTGCCAACATTTTTTCGGCAGATTCCACCATCTGCCCACCACCAATTCCTTTATGCACCTTCTCCTTTAAGAGTTTGACCGCATCCCAAAATGTTTGCTTTACTCCAAATATTCCTACCTCAATCCCTTCCTACCTGTTGCATATTATATAAATGATTACTTTTTCTTTCATGTGATGACAGAGAAACATAATGGAATGAGCGTTTTTGAATCTTTTTAGTCAGAGAGACTATCTCTATTGCTAGATTAATTATGAAAATATATTTTCTTCATTATCATAACCCTTCTTTTCTCATTATCCAGATCATGCTTAATGGCTTTGTTATGAACTTTTCACATCCATGCCACAGCCAAATATTAATGCTCTTTGATCATCATGTAGAACTACAAGTATACCTTTCCTTGCAACCTAACAGTGCCACAAAATTTTCATTTGGAAAAAATACCAAACCACTTTTAGTGGGGATCCTTTCTTTGGCTTGACTATGAACTCAACATTTATGACACATTGTCTTTTCTCAGCAGTATTGCCATCCAAGGTCCATGCTGATAGTTTCTCAGCTGCACTAGTGCTCATCAAGTGTAGTAGTAATTTTGGCCAGCACTGTAAATATTATAGATTCTAGTCTGGTCTCTGGCCTAATTTCTCTTCTGCTTTGTCTTTGGCATCGAATTGGTTTGCTCCAATTTCAGTCTTGTGTTACCTCGTTCAAAAGGAGAATGTCCATAAGTGAATTCCTCTATGTAACCCATCTATGGCCCAGTAGTTAATATCCGTTCTTCACTAAATGTTGCGCATATTTGTTTGCAGATGTTTGCTGGTGGCAATGAAGTGCATAGAGAAGCATTCCATGAGATCCTTTCAACTGCATTTCAACTTGCAATGGACCACTACCCAGAAGGAGGCCCACAGCAATGCCCTCTCAGTGAGAGAACTCTAGCAGCTGTTCTCAATTCTGCTGTGAGTGATCAACTTTCATGTAATGTCACCACATATTTGTTTTTAGCCAAAAATTTACTTTATTATACAAATGATTTGTTTGTTTGTTTGTAATTATCCCAGAAATGTGTATAGAAATTTAAACATTTTTATCATTTTTTGTGTAATATATTTTAGTGATAATTGCTATGAAAGAAGAACCAGTGGAAAAGATTTTTATTGCATTTAAATTAAAAGTATCATATTCTTAAAAATTGGCAATTGCAGGCCTTTCTTAAATATGATGACATCCTGAACCGTAGTGTGTTAGATGAATGATTCATGAAAGGGATGGCAATATGGGAAACTGTACAGTTTAANGCTACCTTGGACGATCCGACAATGAGCACAAAATAAGAGAAATAGATGCTAGGACGAGTCGTTTTAAGAATTCATTCTTTCCGCGAACTATACATGATAATAATAGGATAATGATAAAAATCCTTCACAACAACATCAATGATTAACCATCTTCGATCCAGGCATAATAAAGAGTATAAGAAATATGAAGAAAAAAGAAGGAATTAAAAAATAATGAAGCACTTAAAACAGGTTGTTCTCTCATTAATCAAACTTAGAAACAGCAGAGCTTAAAAGAATGCTTCAATAATGCAATTCCTTATAGTTCTGATTCTGTTGAGACTAAAAAATTAAACAGAATACTTGCTGAAATGCTATCAATAGATTGCCAACCATTTTCAATTGTTGAAGATGAAGGATTTTTGAGATTTGCTCAAGCTATGAATCCCAGGTACAAAGTTCCTTCTCGATAACATTTGATAGAAAAAAATTGTTCCTGAATTACATTCTGCTGTTCTTAAGAAGATCAATAAAAAAACTAAATGTACTACTTGTTTATCGTGTACAACAGACATCTGGACTTGTAGAAACAACCAGAAATCTGTTTTAAGTCTCACAGCACAATGGATTGATGATGAATTCAAACAAGTTTCTGCTTTCCTTGCTTACTAAAAAATTTCTGGGTCTCACACAGCTAGTAATATAATGAATCTGATTAAAGATATATTGAAAGAATGGAAAATCGATAAAGGAAAGTATCATGTGATTGTCATTGACAATGGAGCAAATATGGTGAAGGCATATCATAATTCCTAGATCACTCAAATATGAGTGATCTAGGAATTACAAGCACAAGATGTTTTGTTCACTCCCTTCAATTATGTGTTCACCAAGCAATTTTAGCTCATCGAAGCATAATAGAATTACTTGCTCAATGCAGAAAGATTGTAGGACACTTCCATCATTCCTCATCATCCAAAGAGAAACTACAAGGAATACAAAAGATTTTGAAACTGCCATGTCATGCACTTATACAAGATGGAATAGCAGTTATTACATGTTAAAAAGGCTGCTGGAAATAAAAGCGGTAATATTGCTTTTTGCTGATAGCAATATCAACTTTACTGGACCTACAGATGGCCAATGGATGCTCGCAGAGAAAGCAGTTTGTTTACTGGAACCTGCTGAAGAAATCACAAAACTTATGTGTCATGGAAATGCAAGTATTTTTTTAATGATACCTGCAATTAAGATCCTACTGTCATTCTATTCCAGAAAAGGTTCTGAAGTTGGTCTGCATGCAATGAAAACTGTCATGCAAATGGAAATCCAGAAACAATTTTCTGATATTGAAAGCCAGTTACATTGCTACATTTCTAGATCCTAGGTATAAAGGTAAATTTTTATGAATGGGGTTACTATGCTTCAAGTACTTGCCAAGATTGTAGAGCTAAATGAGGAGAGCACAGTTATGAATGAGGACTTCACAGTTAAATCTTTTTCTAAAAATAAGCAGATAACTCCAAGCAATACACAAGGCTTCAATATATGGGACTGCTTCAATGAAATGGCATTCTCTTCACTACTTACCAAATCCCAACCTTCAAAAGTTGAAGAGGAATAACTGTTTATGTAAATCAACCACTATTAGAGAGGAAAGACTGCCCTATAACTTGGTGGAAACATCACCACCAGCAGTTTCCTACTCTAGCAGAAATATCAAAGTATCTATCTCCACCACCAATCTGCAGTACAGTGACCGCAGGAGTAATCTGGCAGAGAAACTATTGTTCCTCAGCTATAATCTACAACTTCTGAAGTTTGATTATTAATGTTTTTAATATTATTCCAAAAATTATTAAATATAACATTTTCATTAATATTTATCATTTTTCTTGTAACCTATAAATTATTTCAATGAAGATAATA
>KZ309798.1:172135-205074 GCA_000376725.2 Ladona fulva
GGCTCCTCTATGACCAATTGTCATTGCTTGGTTACCACATCAATCAGAATTTCATTGTGCTACCTGTTGTATTAAAAGTAAATATGAGGAAATATGTATTAATATTACAAATATACTCTGATAAATAATTATACATTTTAAGCATCAAAAAGTTCTTAAATAGACAATTTTTCTACAAAATTTGCTCTTCTTTCTTGTATTCAATTAGGTCTATAGGAATGGTCTCTGTGCTGTTTTACCTAAATAATAATTCCTGGAATTTTTCTTTATTAAATGCTAAAGGTAATATTTTAGCCACTACTATAGGTGATGTCCCAAAGGTTTTCCACTGTAACTTTCATTCTATTCTACCCTTTTGTGGAACAACAAATATTTCAGTAGTAAACCAAAGCATTTATGTTCAGGAATCATGAACTTCAGAAATATCTTGAGTCATATATATGACTTCCAGGTTCTTCTCTTTTTTTGTGTTGACTATATTGTTTCTACCCACTCAAAAATAAAAGATGCATATCTTAAATGATTCAAAGATAATAGAATTTTTCAACCTATTATTCTTCCCATTAGCTTTGGTCCTTCTGTTAGAAATATGCTTCTGATTAGTAAGATGTATTAATCTAAATAGGTGTTTATTTCCCTGGCTTTGCATCCCAATTACATGTTTGCTTACATCTAATTTAGGCTGTAAGCTGCTCATCTGAAATTAAGAATATCACACTTTATAAAGAACATGAATTTTCAATACGCAAACCACATTTTAGCAAAGTAAAGCAATGTTTTTAAAATAACAAGAAACTCTAAATTTGTAGTACAGTAAATGTCATTGTTACAAATTAGACTCATTCCCTTGTGCTAGAATTAAAGTTTCTTACAGCCTTGTAGCCTAGATGGAACCACTAAATTAGAATCTTCACTTTGCAATGAAAGTTCTTTAATTAGAAGAAAGAGCTATTATCTATCCCAAGGAAGAATGGACTTGAAAAAAGTCTGACGGGATCAGACTTTTTTCAAGTCCATTCTTCCTTGGGATTTTTCCTGGGTGTACAACATCTTACGTAAAATCACCCTTACCTGTTTTCCTGTGAATTACAGAAATATTAAACACTACTATCCACCTACCCACATCCTTCATCAGGACATGCATTGACTATATAAATTAAATTTTGTTTCTTGTTTTTTTTTAGGCGATTTTCTGATTTTGTATTTCTGCTGATCATGATTTCTTCATACCACCTATTGTAGTATGGGTGCCTAACTGAGAGGGGAAATTTTATGACAAATAAACATTGTAAAGAAGAGGGGTAAGGAAAAAGAGAAAGGGCAACAGTGCCTGTGGAGGAAAAGGAAGAGGAGAGATGCCGGGAGGGTAGAAGGTGTTCAGCTTGTCGAACGAAGAGGAGTCATGAGGCTTTTTGGCTCTGGGACGCTGGAAGGGTCTACTCATTTGCCTGGGAAAATGAATCTTACATTATTTCCAAACAAGTAGGATAGAGAATGCATGGATTTCTGATGGAATATAGTGTACATTTACGTCTATGGAATAGCATCTCTCCTTCACAGTTTGTCGTACCAGGAAGAGAATTAACTTCATGACAAGATGCTAAAAAGATCCAGTCAATTATACATGATCAACTGCAAGCCCCAATTTTTGAAAAAATTATTAGGTTCGCATGGTATGCTGCAATGTTAACAGAGAATCAAGAGGTTTTCCTAAACGTAAAGGATGTGGCTTTCCCAGATGAGGTGAATCACAGAACCTGTTGTTGCACTAATGCAGCCTTTATATACTGCTCCTGGTGCAGATTATTTTTGTGTTTTCATTGATTTTATGAAAATTACCACCGTAAAGACTGCAATGGATTAATTATTTGCTATTTTAATTTTAATGTTATTTTTTTCACTGTCGAATTATTAGCATTGTAGTATTTTGCTCATTATTCCTTAGGATAGTTAAGTTAGGAGTACAAGGGATAGTGTTGCGTAATACACAGCCAACTCCTATCCCAAGTCAACCTCAGCCTTCACGTGGCATGGTTAACGGAAGGGGGTTTTTAGGGAGAATTTTTAAAGAGTCATATCTCCTAAAATAAAGATAAATAGAGAAAGAAAAAAATCCAATTGTTGGATTCAAACCAGCTACCACCACACGCTGAGATATCAAAAACAACTAGGTGAGACCCCTAACCAACTCCACCACTTGAACCGCTGATAAGACGGTCGCTCACAATCACGCAAGTAGTTATCAGAAGGGAGTTTTTAGGGAGAAATTTTAAAGAATTAAACGAGTGGAGAGAAGACGCCTAAGAAAAAATACAGTATCATCATTTATTTTCGATTCTCTATCACTCTAAGCTAGTCTTGTTTAAAAATCGTTAGACAAGCAAAGTATCACTCCTTGTTAGAGGATAGGGTCGCATTTCTAAACTTCATTTAAGTCATATTGGTTTCTATGCCACTATACTGAGAAATCATGCTTGAAGGTGAGGAATGAAACAGGGTGTCTTTACCAAGTGTTTTTAATCTTTTGAAGTAAATTAGATGAAGGAGAATCCACAACAAATTTTAATACTATCAGTGAATGTGGTTCTTCAGCCCGAATAGAGAAGAAACAAATTCTAAGCAAAAAAATTCATATTCTGAGTGATTAAAATCATTCTTATGTAATTATAAATTATACATTTGAGATTTAAAACTAAACAAACAGAAAATCTAAAATTATTTAAAAATATGGAAGGGATTCCTGCTGTTTATATCTTCATCAACTCAGTATATGATGATGAATCATTAGCATTTTGCAAAAGAGAATTGCAGTTGAAAAATTAAAAAAAGTTTTATAAAGACATATAATTTCTTGCCACATTCTATCCCTTTCCAAACCCAAGATCTCTTGAAAATCAGTAGTAGTAAAAAGTGCTTTCTTGGTAGACTGGAAGAGATGAGTGGCATACTTCAGAGAATTTTAGTTGGAACATACCTGGTCCTGTTTTTAGTTTAGAGATGGTAAATTAGTCTCTGAACAAATTTTCGAGACTCTTTGGCCATTACAGCAGTGTGACAGAACTTTCCTACTGACTTTTGCAAGTAACTGTACATGGCAATGTCTTTACATTTTGAAAAAACGAAGGCTTGGCAAAGTAGTAGGAAGGAGCTTGACATTAATGAACTCACATTCCTTTGTTAATTCCTCCTCAAGGTCTGGAGGATAAGTAGGGGATTTATCCACAACCAGCAAGACTTTAAGTGGTGATTTTTTTCTGAAAGGTATTTCTTCACTGCAGGACTGAAGACCTTGTTGATCCTCTCAACAAACAATTTACAATTGACCCAAACCTTACTTCTGCAACTCCACATGATGATAACTGGCTTTTCTGTACCTTGCATTTCTGGAAGCTTAGTGGAGTCTCAGAATGACGAATAAGCATGGGCCTGACTTTAAATCGCCACTTGCATTAACACAAAACAAGAGAATGAGGCAGTCTTTCATGGGCTTGACGCTGGGTATATATTCTCTTCTGTTGTAATATAGGTCCTCTTTGGCATCTTTTTACAAAAAAGCCCATCTCATTGCAGTTAAAAGCTTGTTGAGGCTGGTAAAACTCTTAAACCATGAGCTTCTGAAACTCAGCAACAAATGCCTCAGCTACCTTAGCATCTGAATTTGCAGCCTCTCCTCTCACAACACTATGGATTGCCATCTCCTGCTCACCTTGATGTCTTCTTTGCTTTATGTTGATTTACCTGGCTGTTTACTTATTTTATCAACCTACAAGGCCTTTGCCTTTCTGCAGTTCAAGTTCTCAGTTAAAGTACCTCTGGTTAATTGATTCTCGTTAATTGTTTATCTAGTGTTTTCCCACAAACTGCATGCAGGAATCTCTCTCTGGTTTCCATCCGGGTTAGGGCGATCATAGTCATTGATGTTTCGGCTCCTATCTCAGCAGCCATCTTCAGGATGAAGATTGTTCTGCTGAGTGCATTAAGCAAATTGTCGACGCAGACTTCTTATAAAATCTTGTAATGTCAGCTACTCACATACCTGCTTCGTTTTTTTTTCTTTTTTATTCTGGATGATTTCTTTCTTATCTTCCATCATAATTATCTCCTTTTCTTACTGCTTTTGTATTCAACTTTTTTCTTCATAAAGGTTTATGTTGCATCACAATTACTACTCACTGATAACAGTCAAAACAATAGTAAACAGTATCTGCTCATACAAATGTTGACTATACAATTGAGGCTTGCTAACTGAGAGATATATGTGAAGCCAAGTACACACGTAGAAACTTCTTATGGAAACAATGTATAGAAACAGTTAAAAATTTTTTGGGAAGTAAAAAGTAGTCCCCACATAAAGTTATGGTTCATCAGGGATGTTTCAAAACATTGTCCAGAAGCATTGTTTTGCTTCAAAGTTTCTCATTGTATACTATGCTTGAGAGAAGAAACATTGGCTCAAGATATCATTTACTAAGAATTTTTGTTTGTCTTGCAAAACACTTGCAGACCAAGGTTTGACTGTATTTGAAAATTATACGTCAAGAATGATATGTAATCATATCTTAGCATCATGTATGCATAATAAAATAACAACTGCACATCATCAATTTATTGCTGCTCTCTATCCACAAATTTTAGCTGCAGTCGTTCCTAGATATCTCTTTGGTTAGCTAATTTATCTTAAGTGCAGTTCATTCATATTTTATTGGATGGTTTTAATTATCCTACGAAAAAATTGATTAAAGTTTGAGAGGACCAAGGCTTGAACCTGGGTCCTCCACTTTCTGAGTGGTTACTTTAGCCAATTAGGATATCTTGATCTTTTGCATATCCTTTGTGGAAAAAATGAATTTTTGAAATGACTTGTTCTAGCATCTATTCCTCTGATTTTTCCCTGTCAGAATCAGAACAGCTTATGTTACACGGAGGAGGCATAATATCTGCTTCATCTTCTTCAGAGTACCTTCTCTGAACCTTAATTAATTAAATAAATTGAGTCTTTGCTTAAATCTTATATCTTCTAGAAATTCCCATCCTGTGTCCTAAGGCATATGAGTGACACTCACTGATTTTTCATAACAATTTTATACAAAAAATATCACCTTTCGCTCTACTTTTACTAATTCTTGAATAATAATAATATAACACTTTTCTGCAGGATACCATACACTATACTTGTATTCAAGGTGAGGCTTGATCAGTGGAATGTAACATCGCTCACAGACTTTTTCTTTGCTCCATCCGATTATTCTCTTAATGAATCCAAGTTTCTTAAGTGCTTGTCCAAATATATTATGAATGTGGGTATCCCATGTTATTTATGAGGGTTACTTCAAGATATTTCACTGAATCTACTGTTATTAAAGTTTTTCCTCAGAGACTGTAGGAGTAATCTTTGGCATTATTTTTCCTTTCGAAGAAGTTAATTACTGAACATCTGAACATTTGTCTATATTGAGCTCTAATTTTCAAATATTGCACTATTTCTTAATTTTATCTAACTCATTCTACAGGGTTAATCTATCCTCTGAACTTCCTATTTCCCTATAGATTACCGTGTCATCCGCAAATATCTTAACTTTACTATTATGTTATTGCTAAGGTCGTTGATGTACACAAAAAATAATAACAGCCCAATTACACTTCCTTGTGGCACGTCCGAAGTGGCTTTAATAGAGTTGGATCTTTTACCATCTAGTACTACTCGTTGTTCTCTGTCGGAGAGGAAGTCCTTAATCCAGTTTATTACTTCTCCATTGATACCCGCAACTTTTAATTTGTATAATTATTATGTGGAACCTTTTCAAATGCTTTCTGAAAATCTAAAAATATCGTGTCGACTTGCCTTTTATTTTTGGCAGATTTTAAGACACTGTGAACTAACAACTCCAGCAGAGACTTGCAGGATTGTGTTTTATGGAAACTGTGTTGGCTTCTCACTATAAATTTGGACTTGCTGAAAAAGCCCATTAAGGAACAAACTATTATATCCCCCATCATAACACAAAAGGAAAATGGTTTAGGTGACTTGCACGAGGAGGCATGCACCTAGGAAAATTCCTAAGGAGAAACGGACATAAAGAAGTCTGAGGAAATGGGACTAATACCATCCGGTACTAAGTATTACTCCAGTTCTGGTTCCATCAGACTTTTTTCATGTCTGTTTCTCCTTAATTCATGTCCATTTCTCCTGTAATTTTCCTATCTTTTGGGACCTTGCCTTTGCTCATAGACTTTTCAAACATTCCTTTCAGAAAGGGAGCTACGCTTTCCACTACTCCTTGAGCTGCTATTCAAGGAAGGACCAAGAACTCATTAAGTTGGTGATCTAATCACTCTGATGAAGTCACCACACAGTCTGCTCATATTTCTTAGATTTTTTTAGCTGCATTTGAGCCACAAATTGATATTTAAAAAAATTATTCCCATCAAATATCATGCCTACTTTTTATACATGGAATTTTCTTGTCAACTGATTTTGTTTGCCATTTTCTGTTTATTTTGTAACATTTAAGATTGTCTATTTACAGGTTTGTCAATGTTAATGTGTTCACCCCTGAATAATAATTGTAATATACACTTCTCCTTTACAGCTGGGACTAATATGCCCATCCCATTGGGTTCTTCTCTACAATAGCAGAGATCAAGGATTAGGTGCCAACAGGTGACCAATTCCTTATTTTCATATGCAATTCTTTGTAATTAATGATTTTTAACCACCATATTTGCACCCCATTTTTTTAAATCAGATAAACAAATGAAAATATTGATTTTAATTGGTATCAATGTTAGACATAAGAAGTAAAATAAGAATTTACTTTATTAACATATTGCATTTTTATACCTTCACTATCTTGTATGTATATACAAGTAAAAGTTGCTTGTGTACTGCAGGTTTAAGGGTGATAATTTGCCCTCTCCCTTGAAACTGATTCCCCATATGGACTTATAAAACTATTCAGTGGGCAACTTATGGACATATGAATGCTTATTACTTATCCTATGAAACTCTATTCTAATGTTGAGGTGGGGCACCAACTTTGGGGCTTTAGTAATGGACCCTAATGCTTATTACATTTGGAATATCCTCTTCTAACAATATCTAAACTTACCATTCAAAATCACAAGAATTTGTTATTCCTTCAATTCAAAAGCATCACATTTAGGGTAAATTTGGTTCTGGAATCATTATGAATGCTTTCTAATGTCCCCTCAAGATCCACATGAGAGCATACTGCCAAGGCGCTCGTATGGTATCTGAGTGAAACTGTCTGAAGTATTCCATGCCTCAGTTACTAAGTTTGGAAGTCATCAGGCTGCAGTAGAAGAAAAAATTACAGAGCTAGAAAGGGCACCAGTTACAGAGGAGATTCTTTCTGCTCTCATTAGGCAACTACCAATGCCTTTTATCATTCTTGAAGATTTTAATGCTCACAAACCCCTTTGGGGATGTAATTCAAGAGATTTTAACCCTTTTAATCTAAGGAGTGGGTTAATAGAAAACATTTTAACCTTGTTCTTTTAAACAGAAATGAAAGGAACATTTTAACACTTTCACTGGGAAGTATTCTGCAATAGATCTAGCTATCTGTTACAGCTCCATTCACCACATTGAAACTCAAGATTTTGTAGAAGCGACCATTTTCCCATCTTAATTAAAAAACACAAATTCTGCAAGGATTCATTGGCTTCCAAAAATTTAATCCGAAGAGAGCAGACTAGACAACATTTCAAGGGATCTATTACTTGTGATGATTTGCTAACTGACTCTGAAAATGTGGAGGCAATAAAGCATCTATATAAAGGCGGGCTCCTGGTTTATCCCGTCAAAAAAATTGAATTTCTCGAATTGAATATTGTTTTAAAAAATAGTAGAACATCTAAAGAATATACTGCAAAATTTTCAGATCTTTATACATAATATTAACTGAACTACAGCCAATTTCTTCAGTCTATGCTCTGGCCTCATTTTCTTTATATTCAGTATAAATCAGAACTAAAAACTACTAACAATACTAATACTGAAAACAGAAATTTACGTTGGGGAAGAATTGTGAAGATAGTGTGCTAATATTATTATAGTTTTCATAGCTTCTGTATCTTTGTCTTAGTCTGTCTTTCTGAAAATTCCTTCTAATCCATATTATAGAACCAAACCAAATTTTCCTCACTTACCTTTGCAGCTTAGATAACTGTGCATGTTTTATACACCTATTCATACCAGGATTAATTCAAGATCATTTGTGATGGCATTACATATGAAATGCATTCAAATTTTATTTGCAGGATTTCTTTTGCAAAATTGAACTAGAAATAATGGCACAATAAAATCAGAACAAGCTCCAAACGGAAGGAGGTAAAGATCCTTATCTTTTTCATTATTGGTTGAAAATTGTGAAAATATCTGGAAAATCATCATATTATATATAATTTCCCAAGTGTACATCCGTCCCCTTCTGTATCTCTGAAATTGTTAGATTTAGAGACGCAGTAAACTTCAATCGGATTCCTAATTACTGGAAACCCCGGCGTGCTTGATTTCATCCCTGGAAAGACCCGGAGCTAAAAATGTGTTTCCATAAGATTGCATGTGATTTTCCATTTTCGAGGGTGCAAGGCTTTCTTTCTTTATTAATTAAAATACCTAAATGTGAACGGATTTTTATCAAACTTTGTTAATGCGAAAGTTAAATGTATGTACAACCAATCTTATTCTTGCTGTGTTTAAACGTTTTAAGGTCCAATTTTGAAATAATTTTGCTTTTATTTCGAAATTTAATGGAAATTTTCTGATTTTTCTGCCGTCAATAATGATGGTTGACTACACTTCTGTTGCCACCCTTTAGATGCCACCACATGGATGTGATGCACCCATTGGACAGCACTGCTCTGTCTATGATATTAATTAGCAATGTATTTAGTTATTGCAGATTTGCATCTCGATTTACAAAATACTTGATGGGATGTTCACTAGTATTTTATGGAATAAATGCATAAATATGTATGTTAGTCATAACATACTGATGTATTTCTTCCTATCCCACCGTGAGGTTCACCCACCATGTGCTCAACTACAGAGGCCCTTCGCTGACTTTCCTACAAGGCGAAGGTGGAGTGGAGTTTTGTATTGCGGCTACAGATGAATGGAAGGAATCCAACCACTATTGGGGACATGATGGTTGCATGGTTATTCAAATACTCCCTCTCTTCCAAGTGGTTGAACGTATGTATTAGATTTGAAGTAACATTTGCATTTTTAGTAATAAAATTCATGGAGGTGGTTGTAACTCTGAGGAAGTTTGGATTGGCAAAGAGAAATTTATTGACAAATGAAATAATAAACGGGAATTAACCTAAGTATTCCTCGATATAACATACAATGAAGACTAATTTTGATAACTTAAAGTCAAATCTAGTCAAATACAGCATTAATCACAGCAGTTGTATTCTCTACGTGAAAAAATCTGGTGCACGCAAATGAAGAAGAGAACAAAATGTGCATTTTATGAGATGAGTGAGGTTATCATTTGGTGTGAAAAAGATTAACCCAAATTATGGAAGTCATACAGGGAAGAATATAATTATTTAAAAGTAGCTAATTGAATAAATTTATCACTGTTTGGCTGTTCTCTAAAATAATATCCTCTTAGTACATTTTTTCCAATGGTAAAACATTCTATTTCATTAATTCAGTTATTACCAAAATTTATTTTGATTGCATATTTGTTGATCTTTTACATTCTTTTTAGCATGAATAGTTTATTTTCTATAATTTTTTCTGATTTTGCAGTATTTGCAGCTTTTATGCAAAATATTATCCATCATACAGTTACTTTTGTGAAGCTCCATTTGTTGGACTTACATTGATTTTTCCCCTCTTTGTAATATTTTTTTGAATTGTAAAAAGAAACTTGGGATTTCAGCATTATTTTGTGATATTTCAGAGGGGCCAAAGATATTATACTTAAATACATCAATAAGGGGATACCCACAGGGTGTGAGAGCTGGAAAAGATCCTCGTAAACCAGCCATCGATGTTGATGAAGGATTTACTGTTGTGAATTATCGTGAGATTCCATATAGACTTCAGGGGATTGAAGTTTGGGGTTGTGGAACTACTCATTCCAGGTAATCAGAAATTTTACTGTGACTAGCACATATTCAGTGAGCTACACTTTTTCCTCAAACTCTTCCCAACTTGCCAATTACTGGGCCTCTATTCTTTTCTCAATAGTGTTCCTTTTCTTGTAGTTTAAAGCTTCTTATGGCTGTCTCCTGCATTAATTGGTCCAGATGTTTATAAATGAAACTGGTTATTATTGGTCAATGGAAGGCTATATTTAAAATATATCATCATAGATTTCAACGTAAACTTTAATCATCTAATTTAAGACTAAGTCTAAACTTCTTTATTTTGGTAATACAGTAAACTCTTGATTATTCATTTTCTGACTATCCAGTTTGTGGATTATCCATGCTACTTTTTTTCCCTATAACTCAATGTTTAAGTGGTACTATTTCAATCATTGAGATAAATGCCTTGAAGTTTTGGTTTGCTAATATATAAAAGGTTTCAAGTTCCACTATAATTTTTTTCTTGGTATATTTGTATTTATTTAACAATTAAATGAATAGTGGTGAATGTTTTAATTTAAAAGTATCAATATTATCCCTACTTCACTGGGTCTTTTCTTGTGTTCATTAGGTCTGACAATTCTACCTTCTCTAAAACAAGCTAATGTATAAATAATTTCACGTGGGAATTTTTCTCAGCTGGGTAACTGCTTGAAAGGGGATCAACATTTGGGCTCCTTTCTGTGGTGCCATCCTCAGTATGAAGTGGAGTCTCAAACTTTATCCTGAAGATGGCACCATGGGAAGGAGCTGAAACATCAATCCCCTTTGAAGCAGTTACCAAGCAAATAATTTCAGTTTTATCATGCAGAAAATGACTAACTAGGTAACAATAAATTTATAAAAATAAATAAATAATAATTACAAAATTACTGGAAAACTGTGGTTGTGAATGGGAAATTTTAATTTCCATTGCTATAATACTAATCAAAGTTGATCATGATGAATGAAAAGGGCAAGTCACCTTCTAAATTGGAAAAAAATATGATAATAGATTGCAAAAAGTTCATAATATGATTATGATGAAAAGCAAGCTGATGAAGTTAGCTGCAACTCGGATGGAAGCGGTGGCCTTAGTCTGTCAAACAGATCTTACAGTAATGTAGTGGCAAAGAAGAGCTATACAATTAAGAGTTGTTATACTATTATAAAGCTTTTATAATTATTGGTTAAATTAGTTACGTCATTAAATATAGTTATTCAAATGTAGTTACTCAAATATTCAAGAACTTAAGCATACAAATACACTTGTACACTAATATAATATGTTTATTTATTAAAATGGTCTAGCAAACTCAATTGCTTCCTCTGAAAAGAGAATTGAGCTATCAGAACATCCAAAGAATTAACTTTTAAAACGGTAGTGCTGTCTACATCAGAAGAAGGTAAATATCTTTTCACAACTTCAACTGCTTGAACTGCTTCACCAAGTTTTGGAATGGATTCTTCCTTTTGTACTATTTCTTCTTCATCTGCTATCTCACCATCTTCCTCTATGTCTTTGGCAGAGATGTTCTCAAGATCATCAGGTCCAAAAAATTCTTCAAAATTTGTATCCATATCAGGTGTAATTTTCATGGTCAATCACATCCACATCTGGATCAATTTCCATAGTATTATTGCAATTGAACCAAACCTTAGTAAAACTATTTGATATTGTTTGAGTTGTAACTGAGTTCTATGCAGCTGTTGCCATATGCATACCCTGAAGGATTTTCAATTTTTTTCTCATCTCTCTGTAAGATATTGCTTTCAGCATCCAAGCCTACTTGAACTCTGCTTTCATGGAATGATTGATCCCAAAATCAAGTTGTCACCAGTTTTGACCTGTTTAAGTTTCGTCACCAGTTATGACCCATTTAATAAGTTCTGGGTTGTCATTGACTCCATTCAGCAACTCATTGAGCAATGTTCATTCGGTGATGCTTTTGGGACAAATTTTGCTGCCAAATTTTGCTGCCAAAAAAATTTCATGACCAAAACATTCATAAAAATTGCTTGGTATAAGCCAATTGATGTGCCAACCTCATCAGCAACCTCTCTGATTGTAATTTGGCGATCGTCCATAGTCATTTTCTTCACCTTTTCAATGTTATCATCGGTTGTTGATGTGCTGGGACATCCAGGGCTTTCATTATCTTCAGTGTCTTTACAACCCTCTTGAAAACGTTTGTACTACTTGTAAATGCTTGTTTTATTCATCGAAAAGGAACATTTAACATTTCTAATTTGGTGCAGCACTCCATTCCATTTCTAATGCAGAATTTAATGCAAATTCTTTGTTCCATTTTGCCATGAGCCAATCACAGATAAACACCTGTAACCTTTTTGACAGCCAACAATAGACTAAGCTTGGAAAATGGCAGCCCTTAACAATGTATGTTATGGACATGTGTACCAATACACAGAAAAAAAATTTTGACAATTGGAATTATACAGTCCGGGAAATTTAAAAATCCTCCTTTTTTAATCACACCTCTTATAAGATGCTGTAAGATTTATGGGATTGTACTCTTAATCTGTCATTATAAATAGCATGGAAGATCTATGTTTTCCTATAAGACACTACTTTTTACCTACATTTTTTGTGAAAATGTGTCTGATACGGTGGTAATAATACGACAATGTTTTTGCAATTCTTCGGTTATCCTTGTTTTTGACCATACGTGCCACATCCATTAGCACAGATAAATGAGAGTTTACTGTATTTGATACTTGAGACAGTGTTCCACAATATTTACTCTTGGTATTATCATTACAAAGTTACATTTGTATTGATGAGTGTAGTTTCTGTCAATTATATATTGTGAGGTGTAGCATAACCCAGCAACAGAAGGTTGATTTTCTGGTCTACCCAGATGAGAGGTCACTCGATTCATTAATTCCCATTCTTCTTATTCCCCTTCCTTCTTTTCCTTCTATTTTTTCCTTCAATAATTCTTTTAAGAAGGCAATTTCGGCATAGTACCAGGGTAAGGTGAAAAGTTCTCGGCCTGACCCAGAGATGGCATTCCAATCAGCAAAAATTTATGATCCCTGCCTGGGCACACATGTCATTAGTTCGCAAGACAAGTTTCAACTTGTTCTCTCAAGTAGTTTGTTTACACATATTGTTGCAGTAGACGTCCTTCATGTTTTTCGTTAAAATGGATAAAGTTGAATATTGTGCGGTCATAAAATTCTTCATTTTGGATGGATTAATCCCTAAGGAAATGAATCCGAAGTTGACAAAACAGGTGTACAGGGACTCTGCTCCTTCAATGTCAACCATTAAAAAGAGGGCAGCTGAATATAAACGTGGTTGCACATCCCTCGAAGATGACCCACATGAAGGACGGCCAAAAACCGCAACCATACCGGAAACCATCGATAAGGTGCACGATATCGTGTTGGACAATAGGCAAGTGAAGGTGAGTGAGATAACTGAGGCCATAGCGATATCGGAAGAAAGGGTACAAAACATCTTGCACTAAGAATTGGGGATGCAAAAGCTCTGTGCTAGGTGGGTGCTGCATTTGTTGAATGCTGAACAAAACGAAATGCACAAGTGATTTTCGCAGCATTGTTTGGACCAATTCAAGAGGGCAGTGACTGATTTTGTGCAGCAATTTGTCACCATGGATGAGACATGGGTCCACCACTACATGCCAGAAATGAAGCAGCAGTCGAAGCAGTGGGTGGAAGCCAGTGGTTCAGCGCCAAAGAAAGGGAAGTTGATCGCATCTGCTGGAAAGGTCATGTCCAGTGTATTTTGGGATGTGAAAGGGATCCTGTTAGTTGATTACCTTGATGAAGGCACAACAATTACAGGCAAATATTACCCCAAATTTCTTGACCAGCTGGATGCCAAAATTTGTTAGAAGAGTCCTGGCTTGAAGAAGAAAAAAATCATCTTTCACCAGAGCAACGCACCTGCTCACAAAGGTGGCGATGGGAAAACTACGGGATTTGGGGTATGATTTGCTTGGCCATCATCCCTGTCCTCCTGATTTAGCACCCTCAGACCGTCTGTTCCCAAACTTGAAGAAATTTTTTTCTGGGAAGCGCTTCCAATGAAGAAGTTGAGAGGGCCGTAGATGGATATTTTCACAGCCTTCCAGACTCTCCTTCCCGGGAAGGAATACTGTTGTTGGAGAAATGCTGAACCAATTGTGTTGAAGTCAAGGGAGATTATGTAGAAAAATAAAATAATTTTTTAAATGAAAATCGCTGTCTTTCTTTGTCAGGCCAAGAACTTTTCACCTTACCCTCGTATGTACCCCAACCAAACTGTCTTCCTCTTTTTGATTTCCCTCAGCAGTTTTCTTTACTCTCCTTTTCTCTATAGAATTTCCTCATTTCTAATTCTATCAATCCACTTTACCTTAAGCATTTTCCTCCACAACCACATCTCAAAACTTTCTAAGTACTTTTCTTCTTTCTTTTTGACTGTCCATGTTTTGCTGCTTTAAGTTACCACACTACATACAAAACATTTAGCAAATCTCTTTCTCAGATTTATTGGAATGTTACATGTTGTAAGAAGTCCTTTCACCTTCTCAAATGTGTTTTTACCCATAGCTATCCTCCGTCTTACTTCCTGGGTTCAGCTCCCATTCTTAGTCACTAAACTTCCTAAATACTGAAATGATTTCACTTGCTCAACAAATTTCCCTTCTACAGATAAATTTATGATTGCTTCATTCCTGCTTATTCTCATCACTTTTGTCTTTCTGACATTTATGTTCATTCCATATTCTTTCCCAACCCTTGCACTAATCTCCATCATATACCGTAGCTCCTTTTCTGTTTCCACCAGTACTGCTTGATCATCTGCATACTTCATGGTCTTTATCATTTCCCTTCCTACCACTACACCTCTTGCCTTTTCTACTTCTTTTTTGGTCAGCTCTTCAGCATAAATATTGAAGAGAATTGGTGACAAACAACATCCTTGTCTGACACCTTTTCCAATACCTATCTCATCTGTCTCTTCATTTCCTACTCTTATCACAACTTTCTGTTTTGTATACAGCTCTTTTAATAATCTGCTATCCTTCCAGTCTATGCCAATATTTTTTAGAATCCTCAGAAGCAATACCCAGTTGACTTTGTCGAATGCCTTCTCCCAGTCAACAAAACATATATACACATCCCAATTCACATCTAACATTCTTTCACCTATCAACCTTAGGCATCCAATTGCATCTTTTGTTCCTTTGCCCTTTCTGAAATCGAACTTTTTTTTTCTTCCATATTTTCTTTCTATTCTTTGTAATAATAGTCTTGTTATAGCTTTGATAAAATGACAAATAAAGGTAATTGTCCTATAATCTTTACATTCTTTAGCATTCTTTAGCTTTTCTTTGGTAATGGAACTAACACTGACTTAAGTAATTTTTCAGGCCAAATTCCCAATTCATATATCCTACTGACTAGACTGGTCAATGTAGACATTGCATTATACCCTAATGCTTTCAAAGCCTCGGATGGTACTCTATCACAGCCCAATGCTTTCTTCTCCCTGAGATCATAAATCACCCTTTCTGCTCATCCACCTTCCAAAGAGGCTGTAGGCACTTGATGGAAGGGTTCTCCTTATCCAGGGAGATACTTGGTCCCTGCATCATTGGCCATTTGGGCAACGTTTAGCAAACGTTGCCCCCTCTCTCTCACCATGAGGTGAATGTCAGGATTTTCCCTTCATCTATTCTAGGACCAGAATGGCATTTCCTAGATCTCCAATCTTTCCAGAGAGGAACTTGGAACCTTATTACAATCTTATTGTAGTGTTATGAAATATTCTGCACATACCATTACTCTCACATAGTTATCGAGTATTCTCATCCTATAAATTTTTTGTATATTTCTTTTGGGTACAGGTTTTTAACCTATTTTTTCAGCTAATATCTCATGAAGTCTTTGCCAGTAGCTAATATATTGTTTTATCTTATTATATGAATATACCAGGGAGGCCCAGCTTGATATGCAGAAGTGGCAAGTGAAACAAGCCGAGAAGCAGAGACAAGTAAAGCTCAGCGCAAGTGATTGGGTTGACCATCCAGATAGATATCTCTTGGAATTGGCTGGAAGACAAAGTTATAACAAATAGGTGCTGAGATATTTTGCATTAAGCTTTTGCTGTTCAAAAAATGAACCTTGCTTTAACAATTGAAGTTAAGTTCTTACTTGTAACCTACTTGTTATTTAAAATTGTTGAATTTTTAAGAAATACATTCCAATTGTATACTTCCCCTGAGAAACTGAGGATTCTTTTCCATTAATGGGTGCCTATCATCAAAATTTTCTACAATATCTCTTTCAGTAGTTTTATACTTTGACCCTTATATTATCCAGTTACTGCAGAGAAATTTCTTGTCTTCTTATTAATAATTTTCAGAGTCATATACTATTTTTATTAGAGTGCCTAAAATTTTGCTGATGTCATTTCACCCATGATTATAAAAATGTTATAAAGTTTAATTTTGTACAAGATTTTAATAAAAACTGTTTTCACAAATTATGTATTCAAAGTTTATTGTTATTCACTTTGTTGGTTGTAATTAACTTATAGTTCCAGTAGTAGTAATATTACTAAAAGTGCTTCAACAACAGGTCATTTTGCATGTAGGCCCCCACCGGGAATCAAACCTGGGAGTGCTTTCACAGGAGTAGAACATGTTACCCACTAAGCAGGTGCGTTGTCCTGGTGAAAGATGATTTTTTTCTTCTTCAAGCCTGGCCTCTTCTCACGTATTTTGGCATCCAGCTGGTCAAGAAGGTTGGGGTAATATTCGCCTGTAATTGTTCTGCCTTTTTCAAGGTAATCAATCAACAGGATCCCTTTCGCATCCCAAAACACACTGGCCATGATCCCCAATTCTTTGTGCAAGATGTTTTGTACCCTTTCTTCCGATATCGCTATGGCCTCAGTTATCTCACTCACCTTCACTTGCCTATTGTCCAACACGATATCGTGCACCTTATCGATGGTTTCCGGTATGGTTGCAGTTTTTGGCCATCCTTCATGTGGGTCATCTTCGAGGGATGTGCAACCACATTTATATTCAGCTGCCCTCTTTTTAATGGTTGACATTGAAGAAGCAGAGTCCCCATACACTTTTGTAAACTTCGGATTAATTTACTTAGGGGTTAATCCATCCAAAACGAAGAATTTTATGACCGCACAATATTCAACTTTATCCATTTTAACGAAAAACACGAAGGACGTCTACTGCAACAATATGTGTAAACAAACTACTTGAGAGAACAAGTTGAAACTTGTCTTGCGAACTAATAACATGTGTGCCCAGGCAGGGATCATAAATTTTTGCTGATTCAAACGCCATCTCTATGTCAGGCTGAGAAATTTTACATTTACATTTAAGCCCTGCAAACAGCCAATGGTGCGTGGCAGGGGGTGTAAAACACCCATATCCCAAACTAAGCTGCTGGAAAGCTATTAGCTTCTCTAATACTTCATGGGAAAAACAACCAGAAATAATTATCCGTCCTAGCTACTATTTCCCTGTATTGCTTTCTTGTTTTCTTTTGAAGATTGCATATGTTACTAGCTGGGATGAGAAAATCAACTACCTCCTCCCCGAGATACGTAGTGACAAACTTATCGAAAAGCCTCCTACGGTATTCAAATCATCTATTACTAAGCGAGTTCCATCCGAGGGATTCTATCATAGCCGAAACACTGCTGTCAAATCTGAAATCTCCCATAACGAATCTAGCTGCCCTACGTTGAACCATCTCAAGATGAGATGTTAATTCTACTTTGTGAAGATCCCAAATCACACAGCAATACTATAGGAGAGGATGAATCAGGGAAAAGTACACTATTTCTTTTACTCTCGCTGAGTAACCCCTCAGAAATCTACTGGCTAAACTTTGCATCCTATTTGCCTTACCTTCTATGCTTTGAATATGCTCATTGAAGGAAAAACTACTACTGAGCGTAATACCTAGGTATTTATGATGCCTCACTAACTCCAATGGATATCCTGAAATATTATATGGTGTGTGGGTAACCTTTGTGGAATGGGTAAAAGTCATAGCTACGCACTTCTTTACATTCAAGTCAAGTTGCCAGTCACTGCACTAACCTGAAATACCATTCAAATCATTCTGCAAACAACCAGTAATGTCCAGAGTTACGATCTCTTTAAATAACAGTATCATTGGCGAATAGCCTAACCTTACATCTAACATTATCCACTACATCGTTAATATAAATTAGGAACAAAATCGGACCTAATACACTACCCTGTGGAACACCGGATGTGACACAAATCTCATTAGATAAAATTCCATCCAACGCGACTCGCTGCGATCTGTTTCCTAAAAATGATTCTATCTAATCAACTACTTGGTTGTTAATCCTGTAAGCCATCAACTTATGGATTATTTTTACATGCGATACTCTATCAAAAGCTTTTCTAAAATCTAGAAATACAGCATCTGTACTGGTACCCTTATCAGCTGCTTTAACTAAGTCGTTGACAGAAAAGGCTAACTGGGTATCGCATGACCTACCCTTACGAAAACCGTGTTGACATTTACTAATTGCCCCCTTATCATCTAGAAAACGCATAATTGAACTGGCAATAATATGTTCAATTATTTTACAGAAAATTGACATTAAAGATATTGGTCGGTAGTATTCCAGTTTCGAGGGCATATCACTCCAGTTCCTAAGAACTCTTCTCCACGACAACTCCCTCATCCAAGGTTTTCCTATAAAATACGTAAAGAAAGGGAGCAAGCTCATTCACCAGTGTTTGAATAACAAGCGATGGTATACCTTCTGGTCCCGGTGCTTTCTTCTTGTCTACCACTCTCAAAAACTTTCTTATTCCATCCACTGACAACTCAATTGGCCCCATCTTTGAATCAACCGGCGTAGAAATTCATTTGTGCTTCCATCGTCTAAAGTAAAACTTTACTGGTAGTGTCGATTAAGTAAATTTGCTTTTCCCAACGATTCACTAATCGTTAATCCCTCATCATTAATTAACAAGGCTGGGTACTGAAGACTGACCTCCACGAGATTCTCGGACATATGACCAAAACTCCTTCTGGTCGCCTCCGACTCTAAAAGGGTTTGAGATCTGTATTCCTGAAACTCATTCTGTGATTCTTCCTTAACCAATCTTCGCACTTATATATATTTCTGCCACTCAATTTCAAAGTCTATTCCGACCCTCTCTAGCCTCTTCATCCGAGCATGTAAAATCCTTTGCTTCCTACGCAACGCCCGCAACTTAAGTTTCATCCAACGTGGTTCCTTATGCTCCCTCTCGGTTTTAATTCGGACGAACCTAGCTAAGCCTTTAAGTATACGGAGGAACTCTATCCAGCTGTCCTCAACACTATTACCACTCACAAAACAATAATTTTCACCTTACTCTCGTAATTTGAACTTAAATTCCATAAATTTGGCCATTGAAACTGTACAGACGTGCACCCTTGCATTGTCTTGATGGAAGAGGTACTTTTTCAAGTGAGGATGATTTATTTTGATTTCTTCCCTCAACCAGTGCTATAACATCACATAATACTCTCCAGTTATTGACTGATCTTTTTCCAAGTAATCAGCGTAGATGATCTTTGTGCATCCCAAAAACCTTGGCCATAACCTTGCCAGACAATTACACCGTCTTCACCTTCTTTGGAGCCCATTCAAAAACTGTTTTGACTGTTTTTTTGTCTCTGGAGTGTAGTAGTGTATCCATGTTTTATCCACAGTTATGTACCAATGCAGAAACTCATCAGGATTGCAATGGAAAAGCACCAAAATAGCCTCACAGTCGACCCATGATTGGGCTAATTCTCCTCTGAGAGCAAACACAGCACCCAACTTGCCAAGATTTTTGTCACACTCAATTTTTTGTGTAAAATTGAAAACACTGCACCTTGCGATATTCCTGTGGTCTCAACTATTTCATGCATTTTGATTCGTCGATCACTAAAAACCATATTGTGGATTTTGTCAATCATTTTGGGGATAGTCATTTCCAGAGGACTTCCTGAATTATATTCATCTTTTGTGGATTTAGGGCCACATTTAAACTCATTTACCCAATTGTAAACAGTTGCAAACACAGGAGCAGATGTGCAATGAACTTCATCCGACTCAGCTTTGATCTCTTTCTGTATTAAGCCTTTAAATGTGTTTAATCACTGCTCAAAACTCACTTTTGTCAATTTTCTAAATAAACAATAGTTTTTTGCTTCAATCAACAATAAAAATGAAACCATGTGATGGATATAACTGAGACTTTAACAGCTATCTAGGGAGTAATTATGCTTACTAAAAACCAACCATTTATGATTCTACTTGTGCCATCTCTTGGATTTTCTAAGGACTTACTGAACGACCCTCATACAATGGCTTTGGGAACTAGAGTACATCCACTGCAGTTTTGCTTTTATGTCTTGTCTACTCAGACGCTTCGCATTGGTGCTTGTTCATGTGAATGAGAGAAGGCACAAAGTAGTTTTCAATACTTACAACCATTGCACATAAGAATTTGTTTTGTAAACCAGAGTTTGCAGTGTGTTATAAATATCTCTCAGATTCCATCACCTAGGATTTTCAAAAGTCTGTGCAAATACTTCATTTTCTGTTAGTGAAGTAGTTCATTTTAAAAACTTTTAAATGAAATTCAGTTTTTCACATTCATTTCTACTGAAAGGTTCCCTATGAATGCTGATGTGTGAATTAAGGAATGAAGCTGTATTTTTCAGTATAAGTTACTACAATATTTATATTGATTAGTCTGGTGAAACACAGGTTAGATTTCTGAGGTTTATACTAATGCATACTTTGATTTCCTTTGCTGGTGAGATTTTTTAAAGTAATGTATCAATTAATTTCAATCGACAGATGTGGATTTCAGTCTGAAATGGATAAAGAAATAATTGCTCTCATTTTGTCAAATCTTTGGAAGATGAATATCTGATGATGAGTCCTCTGAATACTGTGTCATTGAATCTCCACATGAAACACAGTGTACAAGATGCTAGTGAATGTGATGATGAAACTGTAACATACGCTGATAAATGCTATTTGATTGGTAAGGACGATGTTTCTAAATAGAGTAGAAAAATACTGCGATATAATGTAAGAAGGTCAGTGCATAGTATCTTTTCAGAGGTTTTGGAACAATGCTGTTTCATGTGGCATAAGAAAGATATTGCTCTCCCAGTGGACTGTTTCAAACTTTGATAAAAAATTACTGAGCTACTTGTAGAGTACACGAATATTCAAATTTCTATTGTTACCAAAAAGTATTCCCAGAAAAGGGATGCAAAACCAACAGATGAATTGGAGATACTTTGCCTAGTAGGTCTCCTCTTTTATTTGGGAGCTAATAAAGCTGGCTATCAAAGCATAAAGGATATATGG
Organism: Ladona fulva; assembly: GCA_000376725.2. Taxonomy (NCBI): domain Eukaryota; kingdom Metazoa; phylum Arthropoda; class Insecta; order Odonata; family Libellulidae; genus Ladona; species Ladona fulva. The sequence continues at coordinate 193,665 of KZ309798.1, forward strand.
GTTCAAAATGGATTGGGGGTAGATATTTTTTATGCATCAAAAAACCACCTAAGGTTCAACTTTCTCTAGGGTTGTTTACGGTTTGACAATGTGAAGGACAGAGAAATTCAGCAAGAAACAGAACAAATTAGGTGCCATACAGGAGATTTTCAATCTGATAATCCAAAATTTTCAAAAGGGTTACACAATCATCATGGAGATCACAATCACGGAGCATTTGCTACAGTAGATGAGCATCCCATTTCCAAGAGAGATGCAATTTCAGTCAGTACTTACCTACAAAACCCACTAATTGTGGAATAAAAAGTTTTGCTTTTGATGATGCCAGCATCTTTTATGCAATTAATTTAAATATATACTGTGGAACACAACCCAAAGGGCCATATCAGGTCAGCAATATACCAGTGGAGATTGTAAAACGTATTATTAGGCCAGTTTTAGCAACAGGGAGAAATGTTACAGCTGACAATTGGTTTGTAATTGCCTTACAGTATAGATTAAATACAGGTGCTGTTTATGATGAATATGATGTTATTTTTTAATTTCAGCACTAATTGTTATGCTAATACGCCCTTTTTGTTGTCATAATGTTTTTGGGATGTTGCCCTACATTCCAAATATGGAAATTTCTGGGGATAACCCCTACCAAAAGAGGGTACTAGGTTAAGTGGAGGCTATTTATCAATAGTCAGTTTACATATGTCTTCAGAATGAGAAAATTCAAAAGATATTTTCTTAATTCATGAAGAAAAACTATTGGGTGTACCACACACCCCATGTGAGCACTCATGTTTGAAATATTGACGTAAGTACTGAAGGGTTAACTAAATCAAATTGGAAGACACATTTGATGACAAATTCGACTTATGTAGATACCCACAAAAATCATACAATTCATTGGAACAATTTCTGATAAGCAAAACTGTATGATAAATTAAATTGTTAGGCCTGAAGACAGTGCTACCAAGTGTCAACATTACCCAAAATAAAGATTATGTCTGTTTCCCTCAGTACCCAGTTGAGAACTAGTGATGGCAGAAGATGATTGCTTTATATTTTTATATTGTCTGTCATCACTTGTGAGGAATGCCCATTTCAGATGAATGCAAGTGAAGCACCTGCTTCCAGGAAGCTGAAGATATCTTTTCTCAAGTTTGATGAAGATGTCAAACAAATTTAAGTTTCTAGTCACCATGTAAAAAGGGCTGTCAAATAAATTACACTTCAAGCTAAAGTAGTCCACAGAGCTCTGTTTTTCATGGAATCTCAGGTTTAACATTGCATTTGACAGTTAATTTTCAGTCTGAGACTAATAAGATGGATTGATAAAGACTTCCAAGAAGTGGGTTATCTTTTAGACTGTGTTCAACCTTTCAGTTCAAGAAAAGTCTTCCATTGATTTCCTTAATCCTTTTCTTCCCTCCAATGGTTATCTTAAAATTAAAAATCAGCAGATATCGAGAGGGATTTGGTGTAGTGTTGCTTATGCTGCAAACTAATCACCTTTGTTTCAGTTAAGTTTATTCAAATTTATTGCCTAAATTAGTTTAGTTCTTTAATTTGCAGAAATTAGATTTTCTCTATTCAATGGCTTCATTGTTTAAAATGGGTGTCATAGACTTAATACTTTGGCCACTTGTCACAATTCAGTGAGAATGAAGGATAATAAAATTATAAAGTGGAGGTCTTTAAATTTCTGTACCACAAATTGGTTAAGCTGAAATCTGTCTTTCCTTCTAGATTTCCTCACTAACTCCTTCCCCTTACCAATACATTACCATGTGTAATTTCCTTTATATCCACCACTTAAATTCCCTCTTCTCTATCTCAACTTTCCCCCCTCATTTTCCTATATACTGCCTTACATTTGCCTATTTATTAAGTAACATACTTGAAACCAGTCAATATTTTCTGTCAATGCAGCAAATTTGTTTATTTTCAAATAAAAGTATCAGTAAGTTCCACCAGATATCACTTAAAATCTTTGGTTAAGTTTTGATTGCCTTAGAGAGAGTTATTCTTATTATAACTTTTAGGCATAAGTTATTGGCCTTCTCCTTATCAATCAACCAAGATCTCAATTGACAATGTTAAAAAAGAAAAGCGATGAGATTCGCATGGATCACATGCTTTGAATTTAGAAGAAGAAAGAAAGAGAAAAAGTCTGCCGCAGCCTTTCTCTTTTTTTCTCTTTCAATTTCTTCTTCTAAATTCAAAGCATGTGATCCATGCGCATCCCATCGCTTTTCTACATCGCCCTTTCCTGGCCTCAAGGGAGTTGCTATGATGGTGAGGTGGCATTTTTGATGTCCCACGTGTGCACAGTAGTTCGGAGCCATCTTCGATGGACCCTCTGCAGTACACCAGACCCATCATAGCCCACGAAATTGAAGGAGGGATCGTTCTGTCGTGGTAGCTTAGAGGACAGAGCACCCGCCCAGAAAGTGGGAGACCTGGGTTCGATTCCCGGCTGCGGTAGACTTTTTCTCTTTCAATTTCTTCTTCTGACAATGTTAAAGAAATAGGGAAGTATGGCTAACATTTTTACTGCATAGTATAAAAACAAAACATTATTATGGTACTCATCAACATAATTATTATGGAGGCATACTTTCCAAAAATATATTTAACATTTCATTGATATTAATATTCATTTCAAGATGCAGTATTTCCTTCATTTTTGTTTAGTTAATAGTATATACTACCAATAACCAAACCAAATAAAATTCTTGGCATGTAATGTGTACAGTATTTATTATCTTTACCAACGTCTATGTTCATTTACATGATTTTAGCCTACTTTTGATGAACACTGCTTTCTATTGGAAATCAAAAGCTACTACCTAGGTGACATATTAGTGATAGGTAAATACTGACCGTAAAGAACTGATCAGGCGCATCACTAAGTTCAAAATTACAATAATACATTGACAAAATAATTCTCCCATACTTTTGTAGCAATATTACATACCTTACATGATTTTTTTTGGAAATAACAATAGCCACTTCTTAGCAGGGATTCAAAAATAAAAAGATCCTTGGATAGTCGATGCTATTGTATTGATAAATCCCATCGAATGTGCAGTAATTGTTAAGAGTTGCGATGAAATATGAGACGTTTTTGAAAGATTGCATTTTCTTTGGAAAACATGCACATAAAATTTGATTCATAATCCAACATAGTTGACATTTCAGCCATATCGTATATGACATGCATACTTATACTATACTACTATATCCTCATACTTAAGAAGGATCCTTATTATTTAAAGTAACTTTCGTAAAGGATTAGGCTAAATTTCGAAGTTCTGTTCCTGACCACTTCATTAATGCTCACAGTAAATTTAAAGCTCTCCTTGCATAATTTCTACCATTCTTGATTTGGAAACATTAAAAAAAGTAATAGACGTTCGTACATTTGCAAAGGTTACAGATAAAAGATATTCATTAATAGTATAAAATTATAATACATTTATAATTACTGCTCTGTTAATCTTCGTCCTTTTCGAAAAGGAGAGAATATCTCTCCTCTTTCTTTCAGAGAAACGTACATTAAACGGGAAGATTATAACGCCTCCCTACTGATTTGATTTCCCACCGAGACATGGACTGAGCTTGTCAGTGGTTGCGGCGTTGTTGCGTCTAGTTACGTGGCTAAAACAAGGAAACGGTAGGCGGCGTTACGTTAAATTTCTAAAATGTCTGTCAATTTGCAGAGGTGAGACGTGCCTGTTTATCTCCTTTCAGGTAGGAATTGGAGCGGTTAATCTTAGAAGAAACATCAAGAGCTATCTTCAACCCAGAATTAGTTCATAATGTATGTTGGGATACGTACAGTTCATGGATTTCTCTCAGTCCTTCTCCTTTCGTGGTGCTGTAAAGTTTCGGCTTACTTCATAACTGTCGACGCACACGCCGAAGAATGTTTCTTTGATAAAGTGGAAATTGGAACTAAAATGGGTAAATTTCTAGTTAACGAAATCAACCGCGCTTAAATAAGTGTTTATTATGTTAAACCTTCTGTCCACAGGGTTAATGTTTGAAATAGCTGAGGGTGGATTCTTGGATATTGATGTCAAAATAGTTGGTCCTGATAACAAGGTTATTTATGAAGGAGTTCGAGAAACTAGCGGAAAGTATACCTTTGCTGCCCATACTCCCGGAGTATATACTTACTGCTTCAGCAACAAGATGTCGACTATGACACCGAAAGTGGTCATGTTCAATATGGATATTGGAGAGGCGCCTCCTAAGGAAGCTGCCGAAGATACTGAAGGTAGACAGGGATATATTCACAAATATTTAGTTGTATTGAAAATTATGCTTCAGAGATACCAACATTCAATGGAACTTCATTTCACGTAATCTAACAAAATTCGCTGCTATTACTTTCCAGCTCACCATAATAAACTAGATGAAATGATTCGCGAGCTATCCACAACATTAGCTGGTGTCAAGCACGAACAGGAGTACATGCAAGTGAGGGATAGAATTCATCGCAGCATTAACGAAAGCACCAACTCTCGTGTTGTTATGTGGTCCTTTTTTGAGGCTTTAGTGCTGGTTGCTATGACTGTGGGACAGATTTATTACTTGAAAAGATTCTTTGAAGTACGCCGTGTGGTTTGAACAATATCGTCAGACTTGTGTGTGCAATGTGGCGGAGGAGTTCCGGGGTGTTGTTTGTTTTTTTGATGAATCTTATTTGGTATTTGTAAACCACAATAAATTTTCTTTTAAATTCTTGATTAATATATTTTGAATCAATAAATACATTTAACCCATCACATCAATCTTCTACAATTTCCCACGGCTTCTCGGGTCTGTGTTGATCCCATGGTTTGTATCCTTCAAATCGTTCAGGTTCCACCAAAATAATACCATTGTTCTCCATTTCATTAAGGAAAAGAGCGACCTAGTAGATGACAAAAAAGTTGCAATGTCTTAGCTGTACAAGGCAAAGATATCCTTATGTGCTACTTCTAGTGTAAATTTAAAATGCACAAGCTACCTTTTTACTTTTAGGGGCTTCGCTAAAGTAGTCAGTTTTCATTTCCAGAATTCCACTTTCCAAGCATCGATGACTAAGTACTTTCGCTAGGTTGACATAGGCTGATGTATCGTTAGTTCTTAATAATGAGAAAACACAAATTAATTTATCTGATTGGTTCAAGTATATATTCACATTCTAATGAAGTTACAAAGCATTACAAACCTGTACAAATATTTCCTAATGCACCATTCAGTCGTGGACGCGGAAATGACCACCGGGCCGGTATAATGAACAATTGCTGCAGAAAGGTGACGTCCGGTTCGAGTTATCTCTAATCTTTAACATAAAAGAAGTGATGTTCATTAACGTACATTTCAACGATGAAAAATTGACCCAATAAGACTCACTTGTGCCAAAAATTACGGAATGGCTTTTCCAGGTGATAACCTTTGGGCTTATACGCTATACGGAGTTTCTCTAAATTGCGAGGATTGCGATTCTCATAAGTCGTTGAAACAACATCATTTGGGCCCAAAGAAATCGATGAATGGTTTAAACGTTTCGCTGCACTAAGAGATAGCAAAGATAGGTAATCTAAACGAGAATTTCGGATTGACGAGTGGAAGATATTCATATTTACTTATTCACAGAATTACAACCAGCAACTTATCATTCTTCTATTCCAAGAAAAATACCACAAAATCCGAAACACCCGAATCCCTACACAAACACGCTACTAGATTCTCACTTTAACGGCTTTCGCGCATGTGCTTGAACCGCTGGAACGCCTTGCACCTTGCGCGTTCCAACTGTACGAGTAGAAGATCGAATTTGGCTGCCGTGAGGCAAATTGAAAATATGCAATGTGGTTGGAAAGACGCAGGCAGGATATCCTGCATGCGTTGCTAATTCGTTTAATAAAGCGGGTAATATTTTAGCTTAACCTTTTACAGTTTTCATTTGTTGGTTGACATTCTTACCGTAATACACTTGCATCTTCGACATTGCAAATTGATTGATTGATTGATCTTTACAGTTTTTTCCCTTAAAAGGTGGTATTAATTCCGATTTGCCTCTTGTGTTATAAAAGATGGACTTGTTATTTTATGTTCTCATCGTGGCAAAAATGCCTTTCCAAAACATATAAGGAGTCGGTTCCATCTCGTTGTATGAAAAACTCGTGGATTAATTTCTACGCTTTGCGATCATCATTAATTTGCTCACTCCATTAGGTATGGTAGAAATGTAATAGATCGTTGGGTTTAATAATTTCTCAACTGTCGTTCCTCTACTTCTACTCCTTAAACCGATATTAATTTCTGTTAAATGTAAATTGTTTCAAGTGTATATCTAGTTCTGTAATTCACATAGTTTCAAAAAGTTGAAGTTGTGATTGCTCAAAGTTAGGGATCTTGTGGAACTTACCTACTGTTGAATTCTCGAGTCCATGCCATGACTTTCTCTCTTCTAAAGAAAATCTTTATTCTATGATGAAAGATTCATCGGTGTGCCAGTGGTCAATCTGGATTTCAGTTTCTTCAAATATCAGATACTCATCGCAATGTTGCCAGATATAAAAAATGGATACATAGGTAGATCGCCAAATAATTTTACTATTAAGGCGGCAACAGTTCTTTTAACATCATATAGCATTTGCTACCATGCGTCAGCGCTGCACTTTAGCATGGCCTGTTGCATGGCAGTATCGTTATCTATGTATGCTCTCCTGGATATACAATGTAGAACATCAATCTCAGAGAATGTATGTTAGTGAATGTTACAGTCATTGTTCAAGCAAGTATTTCCTTGACACTACTCAGCTTCAAGTAGGGTTGGCAGGAGGAATGGTTCTAGGTCTGCCTGTATCTTATCAACTAAATTTTAATTAATCATTATTTGAGGTAATTAACGCGTGTTACTTTTGTGAAAAGGTAACTGTATAATTCCTTGTTCTGTATAACAATTTAACGAATGTTTCGGCGTCATCATTATTCACCCTGGGTTGGGGGAACAGTCTGGATTAAAAGCTAATCTTCTAGGAAAGTCAGGCAGTGTGTGAGTCAGAGGCAGCACAGAATATGGGCAAACTGTGTGATCACCTCGAGTGTTGGTGTTTTTGGATCAGTCAGAGGTTTTTGTGAGGCATGTGATAAGTCTTGTGTGTGATTTTTTCAGGGAAAAATCAGTTGGCACATTCAACTGTGTGTGGTTTGCTTGTAAATTACTTCTAGGTTAGGAGTTGGTGTGATGGAAGTATTTTATCATAATAATAACACTTCTAGTAATAGAATTAGAAAGTTTTCTGATAAAATTTTTGTTGAGAAAAATGCTTGAGGTCCCTGGTGATGCAAGTTGGCAACTTATTTGCTATTGGAGTACCAATTTTATTCCTGTTGGGAGCATACATCTAAGTGGTGCTAAATAACCTTAACTGTTGTAACTCTTTCTTAAGGAAACTGCTGTTACAGATTCTTGAATTCATCAATTAAAATTAACATTAATTATGTGATCTTATTGATAATAATCACTAATTGTCTGGGTGGATTCACTTTCTATTAATCAATCCATTATTTTCTCAAGTTTTAACATATCATTGATAATAATCATAATAATATTGATGGCATTATTGCAGTACTGATAATACCAAAATAATATCTCTCAAACAAGTCTTTTAAAATATGCTAAAAAGTCCTTTTATTATTTTGAGTATCAAATTGGATGGCTTCCAGCCCAGGTTGCGTATTCATCTGGGGCCAGTCCTGGTGGGAGTCATTCTACTAACCATATGTCACCAAATTGGCACTTAAACTGAATATCTAAATTATTTTTACCATAATGCTTGCTAAGGTGTGGTACACAGTAGGTTGCTTCATTTCGGCTTTCCATAAAAGGTGAAGGGACATTGTATGGAAAGCCAAAATCAAGCAACCTACTGTGTACCACACCTTAGCAACCATTATGGTAAAAATTATTTAGATGTTTGAGTGCCAATAATATTCAATGCTTTACCAAATAATCTTAAATCATTAAAAAAAAATGGGAGAAGTAAAGTTAAAAATCAAGAGATACCTTCAAAATGAAACTGTATAAATAGATCAGTAGATTAATCAGATATGTTGTTGCTCTAAACCTACAGTGTTGGTAACTTGCCATTGTATTTGTTTTTATCTTTTCTAGTTGTTATTTTCTTTGTATAAAACTTTTTACTGACTCTCCTGTTGTTATGATTTCAACTACATGTAGTATCTAATATGATCTATGTTTTGTTTACATTTCACAGTATTGTAGCATATTACTGGTGTTATAGTGATGATTTAAAAGTAATTTGTAGTATTTCATGTAATTTGTTTGCAGTGGTGGGAAAAGCACCGAAAAAATGTAATCAGGCTCAATTACAATTACACTGTCAAATTTGTAATTAATTACAATTACAAATTACTATTTGAAAAAGTAATCAGTAGGATTACTATTACAATTACTTTTTATTTTGCTCCTGTATTTCTTCTGGTTGGCCCCATATCTTTGATGTGGTGGGGGGGGGGGCCTTAGTGACTTTCCATCCATGTTGGATTCCAAGTCTCTTCTCTTTATCCTTCTTCTCTTTACTTGATATGGCCCACGTCGCAGAATGCTAACTCATTTTGCGACTTTTGGAGGTGGGCCGGAGCGCCTTGTCGATGGAGGTAACAGGCCTTTTGTATTAGTCCCCAGAATGTGGTTTATTGCTGAGCAGATCCGCTACTATCTTGAGCTTTGAGTGCCTGGCCGAAGTGAAGATCTTCTTTGCTCTTCTTCTTAAGTATTCGGCCAGCTCTTCCGTTTTGGTCTCTACTCGGATGGAGGTGCTGCGGGTGTAGGAAAATGGTGGGATCCTCAGGCAGTTCCTCAGCTCTGTTCTGCTCTGCTTCGATGGTCTTCATTCTTGATGTGGCAGCCGAGCTCCACAGGGGTCCTGCGTAGACTGCTACAGGTCTGATGCAGGACTTATATACCATCACTTTCTTTCTTAGGGGAATTCGGCTATTAGTGAAAAGGGGACGCAGTCTTCTGTTCGCTGCCCTCATCCTAAGTTTCATATATGTTGTGTGGTGTTTCCATGTCAGCCCTGCATCAAGCCGTAGCCCAAGGTATGTTGCCTCCTGGCTCCAGGGTAATACAAATGCAGCCTCGGCTCAGCTCGCTTATACGGTTAGAAGAGAAGCACTTTCGTTTTCTCCCGATTCAATTTGATTCTTCATTTTTTGTAATAGCTTACCATCTCATCCACCGCCCTTTGGAGGTATCGGACGGCTTGCTCCTTGTTAATGGAGGAGGCAAACATAGCGAGGTCGTCTGCATATATACCTATCTCCACATGTCTCCCAAAGTCTCTTGGTATGTCGTGCGTGAAGAGGTTGAAAAGCAAGGGGCCAAGGACCAAGCTTTGGGGTACCCCGGCATAAATGGGTCTTAGAGAAGAGACCCCTGTCCCCCAGATGACTGAGAAGGTACGTCCAACTAAGAAGGACTTAACCATTTTCACACACATTTGGGAATTTGGTCTTCATCATCTTGTGGAGGAGTCCTCTATGCCAGACCTTGTCGAAAGCCGCTTGTATGTCAAAAAAAGGCAGGCACGATTATTTTCTTATCATTAAATCTCCCCATGATGCCTCCGATGGACCGGACAAGCTGGAGTTCAGTTGAGCACTTCTCTCTAAAGTCAAATTGTTCTTCCAGGATGATCTCTTTCTCCTCTGCGATCTGCTGTATTTTGGGCTGCAGAAGTCTCTCCAGCATCTTCCCCATGTTGTTTAGTAGAGAGATGGGGCGGTAGGATGCTGGGTCTGATGGTGGTTTCCCCTGCTTGAGAATGCAGCAGATACTTGCTACGTTCCAACAGGTCAGAAAGCAGCACATCTTCTATAGATTTCCCAGAGGTATTCTGCTGCAGCTATTGGGAGTTGTCGTAGTTGAAGAGCAGTGATGCCATCTTCTCCTAGTGCTTTTTTCATTAAGACCCTCTTCACTAGATAAGCGATGTCCAATGGAGGTGCTGGATTTTCCTGGGTCTCTGCGTTCACGATACTCTGGAAGGAGTCCTCTACCACTTCCTCTGTTTCAACATGTTGTGGAGAGTTCGGACGAAACAGTCCGAACAAGTTTGCCATTGCTTCTGCTTTCTCCTCGTGGGTGCAGGCAAAGGAGGTGGGACCATTTCGAATTGGCGGGTCCCTTTTGTTGGAGCCTTTCTGCTGACTCACTTTTCCAAATCCCCTGGGCATCTTCAAGTGACTGGACGATCTGGTGCTCCCAGAAGTCTGCATGCACTTCCTTAATCGCCTCCCTAACTGCTCTATTTTGTTTATTTAGGAGGGTCTTTAGGTCTGGTGCTCTATGCCTCTGCCGTTGTCGTCTGGTCCTATTTCATTCTTGAATCATGCGAAGGACTGCCTTTGGGAGTGTAATCTTTGAAGAATGGTTGGATACCCAAGGGATGTGGGTTTCGCTGGATTCCTGAATGGCTGATGTCAATTGGTTCACCAGAGCATTGATGTCCTTTGGGTCTTTAGGGGGTTCCGTTACAGGGTTGCATTTGTATTACCAAACTTATATCGCATAGCCCACGCAATGTAGCTACATTGTAGCATTTATATTTTCATCCACATTCATGTATCATTTGACCCTTCTCGAAAGTTCTTCGAAAGCAACTCCAGATGGGAAGTCACCCCTCCCCTCTGTGAAATAAGGAACCGAAACTCTACTCAGCAAGCCAAGGATGCAGAAACAGAATTGCATAACCCGCGCCATGTAGCTACACTGTAGCATTTACATTTTTACCCGTGTTCACGTATCTTCTGGCCCTTCTCAGGTTCTCCGAAGCAACTCTGCTCCTATGGGGAGTCGCCCCTCCCCTCCCAATAGAAGAGAAATTCGGCTCCAGGGTAAACGATATCTATGTGTATACCCTGCTAGCCACCTTCCAGCATGTGGCAGGGGGTGCATGCACCAAGACTCTATTTACCTAGTCGATGACTTTCGCGTATCGTTCACGGAAAAAACGAATTCTTGAATCAGTTCGTTTTCACATCTAAAAATGTAGTAAATGTGTAAATCTAACGATGTAGTTATAACTGCCTCTCAATGCGTTCAGCGCGCCAGGAATTCAAATTTTCACTTTCGATTACTCAAATGTAATGATTACTCGCACGAACTTTGAAGTAGATTACCGGCAAAAATTACTTTTTAAAAAATGTATTGATTACAAGTAAAAAATTACCAAAATGTAATCGTTACAAATAATTCGATTACTTTAACTTCCTTACATCACGTCACTGTTTGTTTGTAGATTTTTCTTTGCTTATACTATTCTATTATTTATACTGTATATATTTCCAATTTTGTCTTTGTAGTAAAATTTAGCACCTCCTGACGAGT